>NQLW01000091.1:593418-621126 GCA_002312845.1 Kalanchoe fedtschenkoi | reverse complement strand
AATTTTTGAATGAAAGAGTATATGAGATGGGGAACGCAGTTATGTACTCTCAATTGCATATGCTTAATTTGCTCTTCAACTTATGCACATGTTTTAAGCTCTGATTCTTACATTACATAATTAATATTTGGATTTGCATGTCAGGGTCAAAGCATCTGTGCGCACTACAGTAACTATGGCATATGCAAGTTTGGCCCCAAGTGCAGATATGATCATCCACCCGACATTCAGCACACCCCTCCCCCGGCCATGACTGGACTGGGTCATCCACGCAATCCATTCAGCAATTTTACATCTCCAGAAGACACTTCTAGATTAAGCAGCATAGGAGAAGGAACAATTACATTATGAATGTTAAAGTGGGTAGCCTCTGTAAAGTTCTGCTTTTCCCAGGCACACACGACCCTGAGCAGTATGTAGAAGGGCTGGATTTTGACTAGTAGAAACTGGATTTCTAACTATTACATATTTATCGGGATCCTACCATGTAAGCCTCCTGTTCAGGAAGAGTTTATGAGTTGAGAATATGCGGTCAGATGAGTTTAACATCTTTTACCTTGCACAGTGAGGCTTATCTTATTGAGATCCTAAATTGATAAACTTTCCCTACAGGCAGATAAATAGGAATTTAATTCAAGATTCAAAGCTGGTCTTGATAAGAACTCAAAATAATTCCGTGGGAAGAAATTCACTAGATACAATGTTAGCTTGTTAAAAAATTACCACAACATGGATCGCTTCTCTACGATCACTGATGCTACATAATTCTCTCGACAGCTAATATGCGTCACTACAATTATATGCATTACACACCTAAATGAATAGTACATCCACAGTACTACAAGCCCGTAATTAGTTGATTGCAGAAGTCTTCATAACCACCACGGTCGAACCATTTCTCATTTATCTGCATTGAACAACGGCAAAATATATGAGCCTCAGACAAACTCTTCCCAGTTGAAGGTGTACCGTCAAGAATATTTTCAATGTAAAGTATAAATGCTTCAATCAGTAAGTTGAACAGTGTAACTTACAAAGTTTGGATAGCCGTTCGGAGCTTCGAAAACTTCTGGGGAATTGTTCATAAATAAATGGATGAAGTACAGTACAAATTTTCCACATTCCTTGTCATCTATTTGTTGTGGCACCTGTGGAAAAATTAACAAAAACATATGAAGGATTCAGGTATAAGTGCGGAACTTTTATAGGTCAGTTGGAATAATGAATCCGAGACAAAAATCCACACATACTTTAGGCACCACGAAAGGAATTTTAGAAAGCATCTTCTTAGTTTCAGACCTGCCCATTGCTTGGAATACATCAAAAACAAACCTATAAAATACACACTAGAGATAAAACATGTGTCATCCGTACTAATAGAGAACAAAAATGTGGAATCCCGAATAGGCAGCTACCTACTTCCTTATTTCAGTTTCATATCTCCTAGGACCTGTGTTCTCAAGTGAGTCCAGCAGCAACATGCATGGTCTCCTTGTACTAGATTCTGTGTTCTGGTCAAAATGGCACAAGATCAACAGATTCCAGTGGCCCCTAAATAATAGGTAAGAATGAAAGAATTATAATTTAACACTAGCGAAAATGCGAGGGGGTGAAAGGCAAAAGGTAAAAAATTACCACAGAACAATGGGGACTATCACATAAGCCTTGGAAAAAATGGCTTCCTTCTTGATCCATAAAAGCACTTTTTGTCTGGATGCTGGATCATAATACAAGCTGAACCACAAGCAATCCAGGTATGCGAAAGAAGCCTTCTTATCCTCTGAGTATCTATCCCACATACTTCTGCAAGTAAAGATGATAACAATGAGATAATAAAATATAGCACGAGTCGTTGCAGACAGGCGGACATCCCTTACCTAAAGTAGGTGTGGAATGTAGTGGTGTTTAGTTTTCCCTTGGGTCCAGTTTTGACACGCCTCTTTGACCTGCCCCGCCGTGGAACTGTCTCACAAAAACATGGAGAAATCCTTTTATAAATGTCTAACTCCATGCTGTCTCCGTTCCTCAACTTCTTTCCTTTAAAAAGTTTACCAGCTAGGATATGCACCCAACACGAACGGTGTTTTGATGCCTCAATATAATTAAATCCTGACAACATTAAATCCAACCTTCATAATCCACTCACTAGTTTGAGATGTAGAAAGTCAAGAAAATTGAGCTACTAATCCTGTTAGGAAATTTTTTATCCCCCAGTTACTTAAACATGTCTGTGGTAGCAAAACAGTGTCTTTACTCCATAGACAAGCAACAAGTAGCGACTAAAGAGGGAGGAACTTAATAACCATGAGCATGAGTGGCACAAAAAAAGACAAAATAACGGTCAGTTCTTCGGAGATATAATGGAGTGGAAATTTCAGTTCAGGATATTTTGGGTTTCAAAAATTTTGATAAAACTCTTACCTATTTTTTCCGCTCAGCTCAGCAAAATTTAAACTCCAAAGATATTACCCAACTTCTATGACTGTTAGGCTTTGTTTGGATCAGGGAAAATTTGAGGGAAAGTTGGTGGTAAAGAAAATTAGATGGAAAATTAGAAGAGTTTAAAAACTTTACTTAGAACTTTTCAATTCCAATCCAAACAAAGGAAAATCAAATGGAATCCATGATGGATTTCATTCTTGTTCCCATTTTCCTCTTACTCAAATTTACCCTAAACCAAACACAGCCTTAAGGAGTGGAAATAGCAAAAATGTGAAGCACAGGGGCTACGGCTGAATTCATTCAATGCCCGGTTTGGGACTTGGTAGAGGAGCTCTTGCATAATAACAAAAACACTCGAAAATCACCAATCAAGCAGAAGCCAAGTCAAGCTAAGCTTCTGCACAGATGAGAACAAAATTCACAGTTCCTTCCACACTCAGTCCTGATAGCTAAGCCATATGCAAACACAACATAGCAACATTGCTACGCAGCCAGCAGCGCAGTGAATCAGAGTTGCAGAGCAGACGCACCGTTTTGTCTCTCGCTCAGGTCGATTGTGACGATACTCTTAACAGCAGCAGCGCCCTCTTTCTGCCGGATCCGGGAAGATCTTCTCATCTCCCTTTAAGAAAAAATAAGATAAAAAATCTTGTAAGGGAAGTGGTTTGCGAGAAGCGAAGAAGAAACATGAACCTTGTTTATCTTTTGCTTCGTCGGAGCAGAGCAGTGTAGCTGCCATTCTGCTGCTCGAGATGACAATGACGTACTTGACTGGGCTGAGTTGATAATGGTTTGCGTGGCCCATACAGTTGAGTCGAGTGGAGTGAAGTTTGGCTCGATTAGAAATATGTCTAGTTCGTATTCGACTAAGCTTTTTCGAACTCAGAATATTTTTTATGAAAATTTGGGCTCGGCTCCAGCTCGATTCAGACTTAAACAAACGGACGGCTCGTATACAAGTACAGCTAGAGCTCCATTTGAAAATAAATTGAGCAACTTGTATAATTGTTCGGCTCGAGCTCGGTCAATGCTCGATCAGTGATCAGGTTGATCTTTCACCGTTTTGTAATGCAACAAATCTAGCGGAAAGGCAAAAGAAAACTCTTCGCAACTCAAAAATTTAGATCTCCGGACAAATCTGAAACATAATTTAAGAAAGGAAATTTTAAAATTAAACATGGATCATGAAGAGTTGAATATTCGTGCAAAATTAATGAAAGAAGGTCATTTATGATGTCAATTTTCAAATGTGGGAGTGGTCCAGCCGCTTATGTCTTATGATAATGAACTATTATAAGAGGTGTTATCAGGGGAGCCAATCCCAACTTAGAGAATGTCATGGACTATCTTGCTAAAGCTGAGGAACAATTTAGAGGTTCCTCAAAAGTATATGTCGTCACTATTATAATGAAAATGTTAACCACTAAGTATTATGACTCTGAAAGTATAATTGAGTATACTATGAGTGACTGATATGACCACTAAGCTGAAATTAAGGACATAGTCATTATTTATGGATGCCTAGTTCACTTCATCATGATTTTTCTCTCTCGTGAGTATAATACTTCCAAAATAAATTATAATACTCAAAAAAATATTGTGTCCAAGAGGAAAGAAGATTACCCAAAATATGAAAGACCAAGTGCACAATGTTAGATTTTACAAAAAGAAATATCAAGCTGATAACAAAGCCAAAAAAAATGGATTTCTCTGCTAAGATGAAGTCTAGCCCTTCAAGGCATAAGTAGGCTAAGACACATGCTCCACTCTTAATTTGTCGTTTCTGTAAGCAAGGGGGAAACATTCAGAAGGAATGTTTAGGCATTAAGAATTGGCTTGTACAGAAGGATAATTATGAAATTTCCTTCATTGATGAATCCATTTATGGTGATTACTCTATGAATTCCCGGTGAATTGAATTAGGTGTCACTGTGCGCGTTACCAATTCATTGCAGAGTTACCATACCGTTTAGACATTAAGAATGGGGGAGAGAAATCTTAAAATGGTGAAAGAAAAAGAAACTGAAGTCGAAGCAATTGGATCATTCCCATTAGGCTCGAAGAGCGGTTTCATCGCTTCATCTTCATGTTGTCGTTTATGTTCCTAGGATGTGGAGAAATCTCATTTTTGTTTCTAAAAAATGATGGTTTTATTTGTACGCTTGAAAATAATAATTGTTTTATCTATTTTGATAACAATATTGTTGTTCATGCTGCTAGATATGACAAATTATATATGCTTTCACTTAATGAATCTCTTTTTTTATTAAACATTTTTTATGATGTTTCAAATAAGTGCAAGTGTGATGAAAATAATGAGACGCCATCAAAATTATGGCATTAACATTTAGGCCACATTTCGAATGGGAGAATAGAACATCTCATTAGAGAAGAGATACCTCAGCCCCTTGATTTCTCTGATTTTCATGCTTGCATTGACTACATCAGGGGAAAATATGCTAAGTAAAATAAGAAAGGAGTCACATGGAATACGAGTATTTTAGAATTAATCCATATTGATAGTTGTGGACCTTTTCCCGTGACATCAGTAGACGAATGTGACTTCTGTATTATGTGTACTGATGATTTCTCTTGCTATGGATATATTTCCTATTTATGACCAATCTGAATCACTTGATAAATTTAAAATATTAAGGCTGAAGTAGAAATCAGTATAATTCTAAGTTTATGGTCATGCGATTAGACCATGGTGGAGAATATTACGAAGACATGCTCCACATAGATGATTTTCAGGCCCGTTCGCTAAATATCTTTAAGAAAATGGAATAGTAGCCCAATTACTTAATGTCCGACGAATCTCGGCATAATGGAGTAGCTTAAAGGCATAATCGTAAACTTATGGACATGGTACGATGTATGATAAGATGCTCAAGTTTGCCGATAAATTTGTGGACGGAAGCATTAAAAACAGTTGTTTACATACTTAAATGAGATTTTAAGTAAATCAATCCATAAGACATCTTATGAATTATGGACTAGGAGAAAATCAAGTTTACGTTACTTATGTGTTTGAGGATGTCTTACTGAAGCTAAATTATTTAATCTACTCATTAGAAAATTAGATTCTAAGACCTTAAGTTTTCATTTTATTGGCTATCCTGATAGGTCAAAGAGGTATCATTTTTACTGTCCAGACTGCACTAATAAGTTCATGAAAACATGTCATACTGTATTCTTTTATAATGATGAAATCAGTGGGAGTTCATAAAACATGAAAATTGATTTTGAGGAGATTCAGTTTTATATCCCATTACGGATAATCTAAGAAATAATTATTCCCGCTCCTCAAATAGTAACACCTCAAGTTCATAGTCCTAGAGATGACTCCCCGGCTAAGGGTTTAGAAACTGTTCATATTATGTCTAATGATGAGATACGAACAAATCAGATCTTTGTGACACTTGGTGAACCTCATGTGATAACTATTAACCTTTACGAAGATCAAAGAGAGAAAGAAGGTCTGCTATCCCTAATGATTATGTTGTGTACATGAATGAAGATGCACATGACATAGAAAAAGTAGATGATTTCACTTCATTTAAGAGAGCCATGATATTTGAGGATTCAACAAAGTGGATTGAATCTATGGAAGATGAAATGAAGTCTATGGGCATTAATGATATCTGATATTTTGTAGAAATTCTCGAGAGAGTCAAAACTGTAGGTTGTAAATGGTCTACAAAACAAAGTATGACTCAATGGAAACAATGAAAGATTAAAGGGAAGAATTGTAGCAAAAGAGAAGGGATTGATATATTGACACTTTCTCTCCCATCTCAAATAATGATTCACTAAGAGTAGTTATGACGCTAGTGGCTCATTATGATTTAGAGTTGCACTAGATGGACGTGAAAACCACATTTCTTAATGGTGACTTATCTGAAAATGTATATATAGCTAAGCTAGAAGGTTTTGTCATTAAATGAACGGAACACATGAGATGTCAACTTAAGAAATTAATTATGGGTCAAAGCAAGCATCCAGACAATGATATCTTAAGTTTGATGAAATAATAAGAAAATTTTATTTTATTGAAAATAAGGTGGATAATTGTATATATGTCAAGTTTATAGGATGCAAATTCACCATATTAGTACTTTATGTCAATGATATCCTATTAGCTAGAATCGATAAGAACATGCTGCATGAGACAAAGTTTCTTACCTTCTAATTTTCATATGAAGGACCTTGATGCTTTCTCTTATGATCTGGCATTGAAATTCACCGAGATAGGTCTAAATGATTATTAGGTTTGTCTCAAAAGTCATACATTGACAAAGTGTTTAAGAGATACTACATGCATAATTGTTCTATTACACCTGCTCCTATAGTCAAAGGTGATAGGTGTGGATTATTCAAATGTCCACGGAATCAATTAGAAGCAGATAATATGAAGATGATTCCTTACGATTCAATTGTTGGAAGCATTATGTATGCTCAAGTTTGTACACATTCTGACTTGGCTTTTGTACACTGAATGCTTGGCAGATTTTAGTCAAATTCAGGACTTCATCACTGGAAAGCCATTAAGAAAGTCTTACATTATTTGCTAACACTAAGCATTATGTGGTCACATATAAGAGACCCATAACCTTGTTATAGGTTATTAAAATGTTGATCTTGTGAGGTGTATTGATACTAAAAATTCGATATCGAGATACGTCTTCACCGTCGTAGGATGAGCTATTTCTTAGAAATGCTCTAAACAAGAGCTTCCTGCATTATCGATGATGCAATATGAGTTTATGCCAGTTTTGAAATCACATGATAAGTTGTGTGACTTAAGAATTTTATTCCGGACTTGGAGGTGGTTGGCAAAATGTCTAGACCACTTAAGTTATATCATGATAATGAGGCCGCAATATTTATTTCTAAAAATAGCAAGTCAATTGGTGTTTCCAAACACATTTATAATAAGTATCATGTTGTGAAAGATAGAATTTAGGATTAGACTATTACAGTTCAACATATAAGTACTAAGTTGATGTTAGACGAATCCACTTACTAATGCTTTCCAAACAAATTGATAATAGTGGTTTTGGTTTCAGAAAAACCATTCAGTTTGTAAAATACACATGGCAGATGGTGATTGGTAATTGAAAATCAAAACTGTGTAATTTTGATTTGGCTTTAAATGGTTTGACTGTTTGGGATCGTAACCCATAAAATTTTAACTAATTAGAAATGAATTTAACAAATACCCCCGCTGTCCATCTAATGCTGCCGCCACTGATTTAATGATTGATTCTTAAAACTGTAATCACTATCCTAGCTAATTATTTGATTGTTTGAAATTTATTTTAAATCATAAGAAGAAGAACCCTTATTTTACTTTACTTTTTTACATTTTGGTTGAGTTATAAGCTTGTAGGACTCATTCGAAACTTCTTTGTAAATTTCTTTACATGAGGTTGGAGTTGGACGGTCTATTTGTAACCATTTGTTTTTATATTTCAAATGAGTTGATCATCACCAATCGTGAGACGCTACGTGTCATATTCGAAAATTAAAATGATACGTGGTGAGTTATTATTGGTTTCAAAAAAATTTTAATATTTAAAACGTCACGTGATGTCTCACGATTAATTATACGGTCACACTAAACTCATTTCAAATAAGATTCATGATGGGGCCTTGTCGAATATTGGATTGGACTGGCTACTAAAATACAGGAATGTGATGTTGAACTCATTTGGAATTCGATGGCCCTTAGAATTAGCTAATAAATCCATGGTTATTAAGAGTGATTTACTAATAGCAAATAAATTAAATTTAAAAGAAATCGTATCTGGTGATGCTGCTAACTCATTTGTATACATCTGAAAACGGTGTGAATTTAAATATAGTTGATCGATATACATTTACCATGTGTGACATAATTCTTTAAATACTATTTAAATTTTATTAAAATACAATGGCATCCTCCGATCCAATTCTAACTTATAAAAATAAGGAAAAAAATCTAAAGGGTATCTTGAACTATCATCACTTACGCAATTGCAGTCTGTATTATCACGATTTCTAAAATGATGCGATGAAAAAACTTACACTGATTTTCTAAAATAAACTTTACTTTTACACTCCTAAACAAATATTATTAAAAGACTTGAAATTGTGTGTGTAAATTACATCGTTTGATTATCAAAATAAATAATATCATTTTACGCGCATAAACAAAATAACATTTTTTCCTAATCAATCATGCACAATTCTTAAAAAATTTAATAAGATTAATTATATTTAAGAAATTAAACAAACTGATCTAAAACATCATTCGAAATCAGTCCAATTTTTTTTAATTGCACTCCTTTTAAAAATCGTTGTAGTTCAAACTATAATTGAATAAACACTGATAGTTCAGATTTACTTTTATATTTTTCCATAAAAACAAAGTACTAAGAAACATAAAAACTTCCCATTTTTTTTCCTGCGCCAATTACTTTTTTTTAAAAAAAAAAAAGTCAAAACATATATAAACTTATAATTTGATTATTTATGTGTAGAATTTTATTTCGCGAGCACTTAAATATTGTTGACATATTAATGAGGGGTGAATCAAAGATGATACCAACAGCTAATCCGGAAGCGATAACATCTGAACCGCAACCGCCGAAGCTGCTTATCGGATCTTTCATGTGCGTGCGTAACATCATGTGTTGTATGTCGCTTGTCGATTTGTCATCGACCACACCCACTTGCCTCTCAATCCTGTGAACCCAAATTCTCCCACCAAACCCATCCCAATCCCTTCGCAATCGCCCATATCACCTTCAACTTCCATGCCCAGCTCCTCTCTCAGTCCACAAACCTTATCCGATCAGTATAAGGTTGTCGCTGTTTTGTAAGGTTGATTTCCGACACTGAACACAGCTGCTGCATAAGCTATGCATGCCGTGGATTTCGATGAGATTCGAGATAAGCTGTCCGCGCAATTCAGACCCTGGCAGCGGTCCATCCGCTTCTGGGTTCGCGCTGCCGATATCTACACCGGTTACAAGGTTCTTGTTCTTCCATCCTCCTCCGCCTCTCTCTTCTTCTTTTTATATGCTAATTTTTTTGAGATGCTGATTTTGAGTTTCTGAGCAGGTGTTTCAAGTCAGGGCGAGCTTCGTGAAGGATGCGGAGAAGCGGGAGGCAATGTGGGAGAGGCAGCATGAAGTGGCTGCTGACAAGATTTATAACATGTGCACGGATCTTGGTGGGTTTTTTCTCAAGGTAGTGACTCATAAATCGACGTTTCAATTTTGTAATTTGCTCTTATTGCCTTACCTGGCTGGCACCATGTGGTTGTAAGATTTGTGTGATTGTAGGTGGCGCAAATGATTGGGAAACCTGACCTGGCTCCAGCCGCATGGGTCAGGAGGCTCGTCACTCTGTGTGACCAAGCCCCTCCGACTCCTTTTGACACGGTGAAACTAGTGTTGGAGAATGAGTTGGGTCGAAACTTTGACGACTTGTTTGAGAGATTCGACACCGCCCCCATTGGTTCTGCTTCAATTGCGCAGGTTTTGGCTTGAGCAAAAAATTTGATGGATAGATTTTACTTTGCAACTGGCTACTTTGAAGATATTTATTATATGAGGAATGTTTCGGTGATCATAGGACTGTTTTTTAGTTGACAAACTATTTTGTGCCTCTGTAGGTTCATCGGGCAAGACTGAGAGGTGATAAAATTGATGTGGCCGTCAAGGTAGTTCAATTTACTTAGCAGCACTTACGTTGATTTCAGATACTGATATCATGGTATTCTATAGGTGCAACATCCTGGCGTGCAGAAGTTGATGATGACAGATCTTCGGAACCTGCAAGCTTTTGCATTATATTTGCAAAAGACTGATATTGCCTTTGATATGGTTTCTGTCACTAAGGAAATGGAGAAGCAGGTACGGTACTTTCAGTCCTCGCATAATGTCAGCCCCTCACCCCGAGAATCCATTTCCATGACTGAAAAAGCTGATGCTGAACCCATGTCTTTTTAAATATTCGCTGCAAGATCGGGTATGAGTTCGACTTCTTAAGGGAAGCTAGTGCTATGGAAAGAATACAGCGGTTCTTATATAACAACAACAGAAGACCTCCTGTTCTGGTGCCGAGAGTCTTACGGCCCTTGGTCTCCAGGTATATGCACAGTTATGCGACATGTTTCGTTAGCTATCATACGTGTGTATTTCTATCACTTTTCTTCTTCTTCTTTTTTCCAATTTCGTAGGAGAGTTTTGGTGATGGAATACATTGAGGGAACTCCAATTTTGAAACTTGGTGATGAGATGGCAAAAAGAGGCATCAAGCCGGATGGCAAGATAGCCTCGGCAGCAAAGCAGTAAGTAAGCCCCTATCCCATAGAGTAAGGAGTTCTCTCCTGAGGGAGTTCTTTCCGTTTATGAATAATGAGACTTGCTAGATACTTCAAGTTTATTAGTTTACTTTGCTAAGCTATCCCTTCAAAACATTCTGGACTCTTACTGTAATCAGTTGCCTAGTAGGCACGATTCCTTTTGTTCCATTTCGGTGATAAATCTTTCGCGCATAAATACAGGAAGATTCTCAAGAGTCTAACCGAAGCATACGGGCAGATGATTTTGAAGGCTGGGTTTTTTCACGCAGATCCTCACCCTGGAAACATTATGGTCTGCAAGGGTTCACAGGCAAGCACGGAACTGCATTTATCGTCTTTTGATCCCACAATCTAGCTCAGGAACTTTGATCTTGCCATGCTGGTTTATGTTGAATGCATTTTTTTTTTGCTTGTTATTTCTGGATCTCTACTGGCTGGTGATATTATTCGGGTTGTTATTTCATGCCTATTTACAGTTTTGATCTTTTCAGGTTGCCTTGCTTGACTACGGCCAAGTGAAGGAGATATCTGATGACTTGAGGCTTGGTTACGCAAAACTCGTCATTGCTATCGCTGACAAGGATCCTGTTCTGGCAGAAGAGAGTTACAAGTAAGAAAAAGTCTCTTGATGCTGACTGATGCATTAGCTAATTCATTACTGAAAGAGTAATAGCCGTTACTCTATGTGAATATTTAGCCTAGATGCACCATAAAAATCATATAAGAAATCTTATCCAAGGACATTTAATTCTTTTGCTGCATAAATTACTACATCAATGTCTATAAGAGCCAAGAGGCGTGTCTGTGATTATCAGGTCTGTGATACACTTCAAGTTTTTGTATTAACTTTTCTGCTTGGCTCGTAACTGTCTGCCGATTCTGTATGGAATTAGGGAACTGGGAATCAAAACGGTCGGCAATTGTGAAGATAAACAAAGAGAGATTATCAAATTGGCCTTTGCAATGTTTGATACTAAAATGCCGCCCGGGATGACCCAATTAACCCCTTTCTCTGATGATTCCTCGATAAAAAAGATCAGTGTTCAGGTTCGAGCGTGCAAACTTTATGATGCATCATCACCGTTGTTTCTTTTTTCAATGCAATAATAGACCGCATGACATTTACATTTACGTTGATGAATGCCTAACTAGTTATCTGCGACAGGCGTTCCCCGAAGAACTATTCTCCATTCTTCGCAGTATCCATGTACTGAGAGGACTCAGCCTCGGTATGGGAATCAACTACTCCTGTTCGGAGGAATGGAAGCCAATAGCAGAAGAGGCTTTGCGTCGCGCTGGCAGACTAAAAGGTGTGATGCATCAGTCTCTTCATCCGTTTTACCATGAAGGCAATGAGAATATGCTATTTACAAGGTTTTTCGCCTCACACGAGTTATTTTGTTATGGTTTTCTCAGTCACAGAGGCCCAGAGAAGGAGCTTGTTGGGCAGAATTTTTCGAAGAGGGTGATAAAACTGGAAGGTGACGGCAGCAGGTCACGTCCATTCTACTGGGGATGAATTTCATGTCATTGGTTTTTGTTTCTAGTCCCTCAGGTCTATTTCTAATTTCAGCTCACATCAACCCATACTAGGTTGTGTAAAGCTAGCTGTGTACAGACATGTTTTGAAATCTGGGTACTAATGAAGTGCATTTGGAGGCTAGGGTGTGTGACTAACTTGTGTGTGATCGCCGATTGCGCAGACTGGTTTAGATCAGTTGCGAATCTATGTTTGGCTGAGTCGGATTATATGACCCTGCTAAATTTTTCTTTTTTGTTTACTTCTATGTATTATTTTAGGTCATAAAATTCAAAAACATTCATACGTAATTCTTTAAAAAATAAAATGATTCCTCTAAAATTAAAAATATGTAAAATATACACTCATACAGTGTTGAAAATATATTGTATATACACTGACAAATTGTAACTTTTTTAATATATTTTTTTGATCCGCTCCTGGATGTGATTTGCCTATAGCACGCACAACATATGTTTATTTGATACATGTCTAGTTGATGTACGCCTAAAACGTCACAACTGGATCAGCGGTAAGAAATCATTTGACAAAGTATTCATTCATTAAGTTGTTATGCAATAACACAATTATTCGGTTGAAACTCAAAAAACAAATTATCAAAACATATAATTTATTAACAATAATCCCACAACATCGATGCACAAAGTCATAATATCTTAATTACACAAAAGAATTTAGCCACGCTTATCCATGGGAAAATACATAATAAGACAGATAAGAATCTTTACAAATCCTATTAATTTCTTTCTTCCTCTGTGGTCCTTCACTAGCGGTTGCGAATTAGAAATCCTAATAGATTCGTGCTAGATGTTGCTGGTAGTCACACAACACTTGAAAGAATGTGGTTCTCGACACTTTGAATGAGGGAGCAAAGAAGTCCTAAAATAACCCTGAGTGTCCTCAAACTTTGGAAATATGACCTGTATGAATTTGATGATGATCTATGCTGTTTATTTCTGCAAAGCTTCTGGACTTGGACTTGATAAGAAGAGAAATCAGAAATTTGGAAATCAATAGTTGAATTAGGAAGATTCTTTTTACTGATTTTGTTGTCTCTGCTCGCACAAATCCCTCAAGAATTAAATTTAAAATCTTTTTAAGAAATTGTAGATAATTGTTTCCTCTTTTAGTAGAAATTTAAATTAATAATTTTGTAAGAAAGATATTAATTTCAAAAAACGTATAGTTTCGTTGTAGTGATTTTGGAAACAATCTACGCATCATGCGCACTCAACTTACTACTGCGAACTCAGCCTAGTGCGCGGCCACTGCTGAGTCAGCGTCCTTAGTTTGTTTCTTTGTATCGCCATGTGTCATCCTTCTGCCATGTCGTCGCACACACGTCTGTGTGTGGTCTGTTGTTTGGCTAAACAAGCCAGGTTATCATTCCATGACTCTCATTTTTCTTATACCTTTGATTTGATTTGGTTCATTGTGATGTATGGAAACCTCATAAAGAGGCTGCATATGATGGATATTTTTATTTTCTTACCTTATTTGATGATCATAGTAAAGCAACTTAGACATACCTAATGCCCGACAATTCTATTGTTTTCTATGTTCTTTCCCATTCTGTGTCCAATTTTCACACTCAGTTTAACACTGCATAACAGGTCTTATTTTCTAAACTTGAATGCAAGCTTCTTAAGTCCCTTTATGGACCTAAACAGGCACCGTGACAATGATTCTCTAAGCTTAGTACTGCATTGAAGTCATATGACATTACTCAATCAACATATGATGACTCTGTGTTTTTGTATGATGATAAGCCTTATTTCTTGGTACTACTAGTCAATGTAGATGACATAGTTCTTACTGGTGGCTCTCCTTAAGATATTTTCACTTTAAAAATCTATCTGGTCAGTTAGTTTCAGTTCAAAGATTTTGGACTTTTAAAATATTTTTTTGGGCATAGAGCTTGCAAGGTCTTCTAAGGGTATCTTCTTGTGCCAAAGGAAATATCTACTTGATATCCTTAAGGACTTTGATTGGTATGCTTCTAAATTGAGTTCTACTCCTCTGAATTTTTTTCCAGATGCTCCTTTGATGACTCAAGTTGATGCCTAACAAAGGCTCGATTGGTCGGTTAGTGTACCTAACTATTACCAAGCCTCATATCACATGTCGTGAACACCTCAGCCAATTTCTTATGCACCAACTAAGGTGCGTATGTAGGCTGCAGTGCGGGTTGTCAAGTATCTTAAAGGCTCTTTGGGTGAAGAGTTGTTCTATCCCACTTCTTCCTCAATACACCTCACTTGGTTATTCTGACTTGAAATGGACCTCCTACTCTTAAACCCGTATGTAAAACATTATTAAAGTTGGGGGATTCTCTTATTTTGTGGAAGAGTAAGAAACAAAATGCAGTCGCTCGGTCTTCCGCTGAAGCCGAATAAAAAGTGTTGGCTCATCTTATGGCTGAGCTTGTGCATATTCTCGAGTCTCTAAAAATCTGTGACTTGTTAGAGTGTATTGCGACGGCAAGTCGGTCATTACTATTGCGCTGAATTTGATCTTTCACGAGAGTACTAAATACATAGAGCTTAACCGTCATTTTGTCCGTGAACAACTTAAGACCAGTTTGGTTTAGTTTATTAGACACATGACCGATATCTCACTACCAGAGCTTTGTGTCAAAACACTACTAGCTCACACTTCACTCAGAGAGAAGAGAAGAAATTGTTGTTATTGTCATTGAGAATAAAATAACCTTATTTATACTGTGCATGAAAACTAAAATAGGAAGACAATATTTGTGTACTTCCAAATATTGTATCTCTAACAATAGAAAATATCATAAATCTTTCTAAACTAGAAGATTACCTTTTCTGAAAATATATGTGTATCTCTTAGAAATATCCATGGAATATTCTACTTGTTGGGCCATTCCAGGATTAAGTCCAACATACTCCCCCTAATTCTGGCATGAATCAAGATCATGAACTCCAAACAGATGTCGTAGTGTTGTCAGCTTCACCACCGGCAACACCTTTGTCAAGATATCTGCTCTCTACTCCTCTGAACAAACAAATTCCATAACATTCTGTCCTCCTTTGACACACTCACGTATGAAATGAAATCTTGTGTCGATGTGCTTGCTGCGTCCGTGGAAGATAGGGTTCTTCATCAAGGCAATGGAAGATTTATTGTCAACCAACAGTTTCACCGTCCTGGGCTCTTCTCCAGTCAGCTCCCCTAACAAGCTCCTGAGCCACATCACTTGACATGCCGCCGCTGTTGCTGCCATGAACTCAGCCTCGTACGATGACAATGTAAACATTTTCTGCTTCTGCAAATTCCATGTGACTAAGCTATCATTGATGTAGAATGTCATACCTCGCGTGCTCTTCTTGTCATCCATGTCACCAGCTAGATCACTGTCAGAGTATCCGGTGATCAACTATGTGCCTCTTTTGTTGGGATACACTATCCCATAGTGCATCGTTCACTTCAGATACCTCATGATGTGCTTAACTGCCTTCTGATGCATCACAGTCGGCCTCTCCATGAATCTACTCGCCACTCCGGCATCTCACGTTTCTGACTAATAAATGTGATTAATGATATCTAGTCGTAAAATACAATCATTTTTTTATTATTTATTGATCACGTTTTTCGGCTTGAAGCGTGATTAATAGTTATAACATTTAAACACGGTCATTTTTTTCTTTTTTATATCACATTTTTGAATTTGAAACGTGATTATAAATAGACGTTATTTAAACTCAAATCTGCAGGTTGAAATTTGGCTCCATAATTAAACCCAATTGTTCAATTTCAATTCCAATAATTGAGTGTTGAACGAAACATGTTGAGTAAAAAGTTTATCTATGATGGATATGAGTCAAATTCGTTATTGAAATACTTAGATAAAGTTGTCCAAAAATAACAGTGAACTTAATCAATTCACTTTTATTTTATTTTATTTGGTTCATGGGCTTGAGATCGTAGGAGCAGCTGATCCTACAAGAATCTATGGTTACTCGGTTTGATTATCTTTTGATTTTTCTCGGTTCGACATAATAAGTAGTTGTGTGTATATCTTGATGATTTAAGTCAACATAAATGTACAAGATAAATATGATTTTTTATTTATTGTGTTGAGAAACCAAAGAGACGGTTTCGTATCACTACGTGACCTTTGTGTGTTCACTGTGTGGATTTTCATTCCACGAATTTCTTCCTTTTATTTAAAGGAGAAATTGGATTCTCTATCTCGTGAGAAGAAAAGGAGTGAAACACAGGAAAGCTTGAAAGAAAGTCATATTCCCTTTCTCAAATTTTGAGTGTTGGTTCCGGGTACATAAGGGTACATAAAGAAGTTTTTGAGGAGGTTTCTTCTCTTTATGTGTTGAGAAGAGACTGTAACCGTCTTATTCTGGAGAGAATTTCGTTTGAATCCTTATGCACATATAGAGGGACGAATATTCTTCTAAAGCAAACCAATCCGTGATTCGGTTGATAAACTAAGTACTTTCCATTCACATATAGTTTTTGAGCAGATTAAACGATGTATTTTCCAACACTGTAATATCAAAATTCATTGAAGTTTGGTTTGGTTTAGATCAAAGGTGAGGTGGAAAAGAAATGGGAGGAAAGTAAATTTCCAACGCATTTCATCTCATCCGTTTTTATTTAGTTAAAGTTGGAAAATTATAAAGAAAGTGTTAACACACTCTTTTATTTTTATTTTGATAAAACTTTTCCTTTTATATTCCATCTACTTTATTCATTCCCTCAACTTTTCCTTCCAAATAAAGAATTCATTCTCATTTTTTCTACTTCACAAATTTTCCCTAAATCTAGTACAGTCTCAGTGAGTAACTGTAGAGATAGGACCATTATCTTTTTTTTATTTTTTTTATTTTGCAGTTCTATGTTACCCTGGAGCTGGAATTGTGGTATGAAGATTCGGTCAGTCACAAATAATGCTGTTTATTTGGTAGTAGTGATCAGTTATATTAGTTCCTCAGGGCGGCCATGTCTGAGTCCCTGCATGTCCTCCCCCGTTTTCGGATGACCAATTTAACTAGCTGAAATGTTCTCACAAGGTTTGGTGATGGATTTTTGTGCACTGGATTCATCAGGAGAGGTTAGTTGTTGAATTGAAGGAAAAAGTCACCGGTCAAAATGGACAAATTTAAGATCAAACAGACCCATCAGCAAGAGAATGTAAACTCTATTCATGCCATTTTTCTTTTTAAAAAATAGGGATAAAACCCAAAAGGGTTCCTGAACTATCACCGCTTACCCAATTGCGGTCAGAACTACCACGATTTCAAAAAAGGGTGCAATGAAAAAAAAATTGGATTGATTTTCTAAAATGAAATTTATCATCACATTCCTAACATAATATTATTTGAAGACTTAGATTTGTGTGCGAAAATTACATCGTTTGGTTATCAAAATAAATTATATCATTTTGCGCACATAAAGAAAACAACGTCTTTTGGTAATCAAATGACGTAATTTTTGCACACAAATCTAAGTCTTATAATAATATTAGGTTTGGAATGTAATGGTACATTTTAATTTAGAAAATCAGTCCAATTTTTTTTTCATTGCACCCTTTTTGAAAATCATGGTAGTTCTGACCGCAATTGGGTAAGCGGTGATAGTTCAAAGCCCCTTTCTAAAAAATATTAATAATTACGGAACCGTCAACAACATTACAATGAGTGTTCGTGTAGAGCTACAAAGAAAATGCCTCCGGAGGATTTGAAGCCAAGTCACTTGGTTTTAAAACCACATTTCATCCAAGACCCTATCAACTATATATTCATGCCACTTTCTGAAGCAAAGAGTAGAAGAATGAAGTTGGTTAAGGCCAAGGACTAAGGAGCACAGGCAATACAAGCGAGCCAAAGAATGGCAGCAGAAACACCATCTTCTTCCTTGCCCACAGTCGACTTACTCTTCTTGAACTTTGAACTCTTTCCTTTGTTAACAACGCACCAGTACTGCATCTGCTGCTGTTTAAGCTCTCTTCCGTCACATGCAACGCCGCCGCATTGCTGCTGCCTCTGATGATTCCTGCTGCTGCTCCCTGCACCTCGTCCTTCAACCTTCGCCACCATGTTACCTTGTCTGTACTGTTCACATTCGCCAACCTCACTATATATAGAGAGACAGGCAACTGAGTCGTAGCTAGGTTTGAAACGTGAGTATTTTGGTTAGTAGAAAAATATTAAAGGAGGAGTTTTTAAGCCTTGAGATACTGGAAGGCTACTGTGGATTGGAACTGTACTGCATGTGCTAATAAGGCCAGAAGCCATGTGAGTGCTCATGTTCACTTCCTCATTAATGCAGTTTTGCGCCGCTTCCTAATCATTTCATCATTCAAAACATTAATTATAGTTTGTCGAGTGTGCATGATCATGTCCAATATTGCATGTGAGTATACTCCATAATAACTCATGGAAGGTTTACTGGAAGGTTTTTGAAGATTTTATTGTTAGATCATAAACCATCTCCATGACACTTTATCTTAACGTGAAAGACAATTCATGTTCATGCCCTTATGGCATCCCGCTGTATCAAACAGATGATCTGCACCATAGAAATTAAGAAGGCACTTGTAACTCAAAATCTATGTGTAAGGTCCACCACATGGGGACATCAGTACATCTAAGAATTTCTCAAGCTCTCAACGTACACTAATTTACTCCAAAAGCAGCGTTCGTCCTCTGTTGCGGATCACACATTATAACTATCTCGAATCTGCTGAAACAGCCACGCTCCACCACCACCCCTCCATCTCTGGAAACGTACAGTGGCCGACATTGGTAAAAACGGTGAAGTCCAGCTCGTCCAGGTCCACACCATATTCCTCCATGATCTACCTCTTAACGGTCCGAGCTCGTATCCGACCACCACATGCAATCGCTCATCCAGAACTCTCAGATCCCAATCTTGACTGATCAGAACTTCACCGTCTGCGTCAGTCTTGTCCGGGATTTGTACAGCTATCTCATCCAGCTTTTCAGTTCCCAAGTTGAAGCGTAGAATGCAATACTCGGCTTCAGCTTTGGATTTGTACAGCTATCTCATCCAGCTTTTCAGTTTCTAAGATGAAGCGTAGAATGCAATACTGGGCTTCAGCTTTGGAAGGACGAAGGTCTTTGCTCATAAGCCAATGCAACGAGCCATGAAGGAACACCCCATAAACAGATTCCAACTCGCCTCTGATCCGTTCCTGAAACCTCCGCAGCGTGTGGCTTCCGACACTAAGAAAATCCACATGGGCAAATCCATCAACCTCGTCCTCGAATGTCCAGTGCCTCACGATTTTGTAATCATCAGCTGCAGAATCATATCCAAAACCTAAACCAAACTTCAAGCCGAGAGGCCTCACTTCAAACCCCGGAAGGGTTTCATCACAGATGTCTCTAGCAACCTTATATCTTCTTCTACCCCATATATTGGAAAAACAAAGAGCCCATTGCAGCACCCAACAGAATCCATTTTATAAAGCGCGCCTACAAAAGAAGACCAATCTGGTGAAGAAGATGGAGCGAGCCACACTGCATTCTCGTTACCCATGTGTTTCGAACTCATACTGATATCTCCGCACTTGATGGACAAGGCGGGGAGGATACGGTGAGAACAAAAGCCTCAGCCTGTCTTCTGTATCGTAACCTCTGTGCATATGCAACTCAATGAATCTTATGCTTTGGAACAGAGACTTCCAGCATTTACTTATGCACCTAGACCACGCTAGACTCCTTACCGGAAGCCGAGACAGAATGTCGACCATGATGTCGTCCGGGAGGAGGGGCGTCAGCATCTTCCGCGGCATCATCCTCTCCATCAATGCTAGGTTGTTCAGGGCCGGCGTGGTCACAGACAAATGGGCCTATTTTTTAAAAAAATTAAAAATAGTTCGATTAAATTTTAAGAGGTTAAAATTCAATAATAAGCACACTTAAGGTTAAAATTCAATCAGACGATGAGACTGAAATAAATTCCACTGAACATTTCATCAAATATCATCAAGACAAACATGAAAAAATGTGGAAAAATGTCAATCACGAAAGCCCACTCCAATTACCTTAAAAGTAACTTGCCACTGCAAAACAAATCACTCCCTAAGTAGATTAGATTATCCAGGCAGTTAAAAAAAAAAAACAAATCACTCAGCCATGGCAGAAAACACCAGATAAAGATTGAGCAAATGCTTTCTAAGCCTCAGTTCAGTAAGCTGGTTTTGACTGTGGCAGCCATCACCAAACTCCGCACTGAACAAATTACTACAATATCAAATAGCAAACAGACACAGCTCATATAACAAAGACATCAAAAAGTAAGACCAAAATTTTTTGATTAAAAACCTTCAATCTGACATGCAATTCAATTTTTGAAGCTTCAAATCCTCCATAAAGGTCACAGTTAATTTAATTAGAGTTTCTAGAAGAAAAAAGGCCAGGAAGAAGCAGAACATAATGATCATCGCCAACAACCCCAGCACAGAGGCAAAAGTCCAGACAACACCATCAAAATCGAAAGTAGACAATAGCAGTTCAACCCCCAGAAGTAAAAACATGTTCACGGAACCTCAAACCCTCACTAATATCTCATGCTCTTCTCTCAAAATCGTATGATTCAAAAACCCAAAACCCAGAATCCGAAATACAGACGAGGTAATAATGGACTCACGAAGACTCGAGCAGAGGCGACGGACGAGAAGTTGAAGACCGAGAAAAGTCGACAGCACCGGTTAGTTATGCTGAAACAATTTGAAATTCCGGTTGATTTCACTACCTGGTACGCATATTCTCTCATTAATTTTTAGAATAAACTAAAAAAGCATACGTCGAAATCATTCATTTTCAAATTAAGTACCGAACTTTTTAGTTCTTCAATTTCAGTACGAACTTTTTAATTCTTCAATTTTAGTACTATACACTTAATAAAATGAGAAAATTTATATAAAAAAACAAAATTTGTGACCGATATGTTTATACAAATTTTAAAATTCTATCTAAAGAGTCAGACTTATAAACTAATTCTCACATTTCATATTAATTTCTTCTTTCTATTAAGCGTATAGTACTAAAATTGTAGAATTAAAAAGTTCGGTAATGAAATTGAAGAATTAAAAAGTTCGGTACTTAATTTGAAAATTGATGATAGTTCATGGTATATTTTTGTAGTTTACCCTAATTTTTATCTCAATCGGTCAATTTGTTTCGATAACAAAACGACGTAGTTTAAAATAACATAGTATAAAAATTTTATTAGTTAATATTTGACTAATATGTATGGGCTTAGCGGATATATTCTGTCAGCGTATATAAATTACATTGCTAAATTGATGGCATTTTAGTTTATTTTTATGAGATTCAGGATTTCTAAGTTTTAGAATTTTTAATGTTTTAGAGTTTTTTAAAAAAAATTGATTCAGAATTTCATATTTTTAGTGTTTTTTTTATGTTTCCAAATCTATTCAAAATTACGTCGTTTCACAACTTTAAAACCTTTAATCCTCAAATTCTAAAAATATTAAAAAATAAATAATAAAAATCTCCCAAAACGCTAGAAATCTTAAAATATTAGACAATTTGAATCATGAAATTCTAAAACCTCTAAACACGAGTCAAAATAAAATTATTTTAGCCGCTAAGATACGTAACTTATATATCATGACAGAATATAACCGTTTTTCCCTATATGAATCTCACCTAATTAAAGTCATCATGTTTTTACATAAAAGCAAAATGTTTTCCACAAAACCATCATCTTTGTTTTATTTGTAACGAACATGACTTATATACTTGTTCTGCAACTCTGAATTACAATCATTCTCATACATCTCAATTCAAAAAGAATATATAAATATATAGCTATTAGTCGGTTACACGGAAATTAATCGGGAAGTTATGTGTAGTTATATATATTAATAATATATTTAATAATTAATACTAAAAAAATTTATATTTTAAAATAAATATTTTAATTAAAAATATTTGAAATAAATAATCAGCTAGACATTAGACGCTAATAGGAATATTTTGACACCGCCTAACAACTGATCGAATGTCTATGCGACTAAATGGAACTTTTTGACATTGATTAGCGATTAATCAACGGATTAGACGTCCCTCAGGGATAGCCATGTTAGGCGAAGTGCGTATCGATAACGTAGGACGTGTGTTCGAATCTCAACATTGGCAGAATGCTTGGTCTCGAGCTCGAGCAACTTGGAAGCCAATCCGAGCTTGGGGAAGGTGGGCTTCTCTGAAATTTCATCAGGTCTGAAGAGTACGGTTCCCCGATATGCAAAAAAAATCAACAGGCCGGTATGCAAAAAAAAATCAACGGATTAGACAAACGATCATTTAGAAGAGTGGTTAAAATTGGTTGCCCGTGATCACATGCCCTTCAATATTCCTTCATAATTCAGATCCCAGCCTAATTCGATCGATTCCTTAAAAATCGATCCAGCATATGAACCAAACAAGCAAGCCAGCAGCCTCATTCCCCGCCAAGTGTTTCCTACCGCTCTCCCTTTCCGTCCGTGGCCTGGCATCGCATCACCTTGATGGCTTGATGGCTTTGCTCCCATCTGGTCAACTTTCTTCTTCAAGAAACTGGGCATCTTTTCCGTCATTGGGATTTTCCTGGCGGCCGCATTGGTGGTCCAAGCTGCTCGAGCCACTATGATCACGTGGATCACCGTATTGGTGCTCTTAGCGTGTTCGGGCAGGCGTCGACAAAGTTTGGGGCTGGATGGGAAGAAGATCACGATCGATGTTGCTCCCCAGTTTGTCGAGGTTCTGGTTAGCGAGGAACCAGGTCGTTCTTGCCGCGGCTTGCGCCATGGTCATGAGCATTTCAGCCAAGGTTGCGGTGAGGGAAGCCTGTAAAACCTGATATATTAATTTCATATAATCTGATTATAAGCCAAATGCATATTATAAAAGCTATTTTAAATAACCTTCACCCCTGATCATGTTTACCTGATATAAGGCCTCATTTTAGCCGAGGTTGAATTCTATCCCAACATTGTCCAGAACAAGCCTCCCCCAACTTTCCGCACTTGAACAGCCACCAAAGATCACACTCCCAGAATAGTTAATAATCTCTTAAGGCAATCAATCGTCAAACAGCATGCAAGCAGCTTTGATCTGATAAATAACACGACATACATTCGAGCCAAGACTTCATCACATACCCATTGAATCCAAATTTGCATTTCCTGCATGGACCTTCCCCCTGCTCAGAAACTTTACCAAGATTTCAGAGCACAAACAATACACAGAAATTCAATGCCAGAACTTGGAGTGAAACTGTGAAACAGTACTGAATCCAAGGAAGAAAACTCGTAATTTCACACCACCAGAAATAGAGACATTTCCAAGATTATGATGGTGTAATGAAATCAACACCCCTTCAACTAGAACTGCAAATTATATGCCTTAAATCAGTTCTGGACATGAACAGACTAACCTTCAAAATGGAAGGTCAAATAAATTACCAAGATACCAGAAAGCTTAACTGATGGCAAAAAACTGCAAAATATATAATCAGAATTCAAGAAGTTACAAAAGGAGGTAAGAAGAAACAAAATGCAAGGATGAGCTAATAAGGAGGTGAAGTTCAAAACTCATGTAAATGCTGGGCACCACCAATTACACCATCATTCAATAATGGCTTGAATAACTCCAGCACCGACAGTCTTCCCTCCTTCTCTGATGGCAAACCTCATGCCTTGCTCACAAGCTACGGGCATGATCAGCTCCACAACCATCTTCACGCGATCTCCAGGCATAACCATTTTCGACTCCTCATCCTTGTCGTTCATAATGGACGACACTTTCCCGGTCACATCCGTGGTCCTCATGTAGAACTGAGGTCTGTACCCTGCGAAAAACGGCGAATGTCTCCCACCCTCTTCCTTCTTCAGCACGTACACAACAGCGGAAAACTTGGTGTGGGGTGTGATGGTTCCTGGCTTGGCAATAACCATGCCTCTCTGGATATCAGTCTTCTGAATACCTCTAAGCAGGATACCCACATTGTCGCCAGCCAGCGCCTCGTCAAGAATCTTCTGGAACATCTCAACACCGGTGATAGTAGTTGTCCTGGTGTCCTTAAGCCCCACGATTTCAACTGTCTCTCCAACTCTCGCTGTGCCTCTCTCGACACGGCCGGTGGCGACCGTACCACGACCAGTGATGGAGAAGACGTCTTCAACAGCCAGCAAAAACGGGAGATCGGTCTGACGCTGGGGGACGGGAATGTACTCATCCACAGCATCCATCAGCTGGTAAATCTTATCAACCCATTCATTATCACCACGTTTAATCTTCGGATTGGCTGTCAAAGCTTCCAGAGCCAACAATGCGGACCCGGAAATGATCGGCACATCATCACCAGGGAACTCATAAGATGTCAAAAGATCACGAATTTCCAACTCAACCAGCTGCAGCAACTCCTCATCATCCACCTGGTCTTGCTTATTGAGAAAAACAACCATGTTAGGCACACCAACCTGCTTGGCCAGAAGTATGTGCTCCTTGGTCTGCGGCATTGGACCGTCGGCGCCGGAGCACACCAAGATAGCTCCATCCATCTGCGCAGCTCCGGTAATCATGTTCTTCACGTAATCCGCGTGTCCGGGACAGTCCACGTGCGCGTAGTGTCGGTTCTCCGTCTCGTACTCCACAGTGGCGGTGTTAATCGTAATCCCGCGGTTCCTCTCCTCCGGCGCGGAGTCGATCTCGTCGTACTTCTTGGGCGTGCCGCCTCCGTTCACCGCCAGCGCCATGGTCAACGCAGCGGTGAGGGTGGTCTTGCCGTGGTCAACGTGTCCGATGGTCCCGATGTTGACGTGGGGCTTCTTCCTCTCGAACTTGCCTCTGGCTGCGCGGACAGTGAAAGGGCGAATTAGGGTTTTGGAGACGGGGTTGACGGCCGGCGCGCGGACGAAAATCGAGGAGGCGTTGGATAAGGAGTAGGAGGAAGAGAGCGAAACGCGGATGGAGGAGGGAGTGGAGGGCGAGGGGGCAGCAGCAGGCGTGGAGTGGGAGTATGCGAGCTTTGACGAGGTGGTGGCGGCCGCAGCAGCTGCTACTGAGATGGCCATGGGAGAAGGTCGGAGATGGATAAAGATGGAAGCTTTGGAGGAGTGAGGTTGAGCAGGTGAGAGGGTGTGGAGGAGGAGCGAGCGATTTGAGGATGAGGAGAGAGCAGCGTGTGTTATCTGTTTGCAGAAGAAAACGTAGCCTCACATCATCTTGCCATCAGAAATAGGCCGCGTTTGTTTCTCCTCAATTTCACCATCACTTTTCTGGCCTCTCTTTTTTGCCTTACCCAAACGCGGTCTTAAGCCCATTTGCTTGCCATGGCCCATTTCGAGGCGGACTGCGCCAGTGCGGTGAGGGAGGTGATGGCCACGGGCGGGTGACTTTAGCATCCTCCGTTGAACTGAATCCAGCTTCGCAATCAGAAATTTCTCCCCCAAATCGATATCGCTTGATTTGAATGCGAAGCCCTGAGAATGAGGAAATCGGTGGATTGGACTGCCCATGTACGTCTGAAAGTGTTGCTGATTGACGTTGCTGTGTTAGATTGCTGATTCCGGTGCTGATGATTTTGAGTTTCGGATTTCGATTAATGTGAAGTTGCATGCTGTTGCTTAGGGTTTAGGATGGGTTGTTGTTGGATTGGTTGTTGCTGAAAAATTTAGGAAAGAGCATTTTTGTGGTGTTAGGTTGAAGGAGGAGATTGCAAGGGCAGTTATAGCCAATTCCTTGAAAGCCCTTCGGAAGCGGTATCTGGCTGAAGAAGTTGCTCATGGACTGGCTATTATGGCTCTATCAAAGTCTTATTAATCAGGTATCTCAATATATGATCTACATTTAAGTAGTGCTAGAGTCAATTGAACTAGCAGAATTTATGTTACATGTGTAGAGGTTGGGTTGTTGTCTGAATGTTTACTTTAAACGAATAGTAAGAATTTTGAGTTGGATCATTGGGAAACTGAAATGTTGGTTTGTTTATATGCATGATTTTCGATGTGCCTTATGTAGGTCAGGGTCCTTTTTCTGCGGAACTATTGTGGCTAAATAAATACAGCCTACATGCATTTGGAATACCGGGGGAACGTAGTTTTGTGATTGGCTTGATTCGCATGATGTGTACTTGAAGGGCTATGAATGGAAGGAGAAAACAGAAAGCTTTGATGCTGAGCTTCAGCAGCGCTACAAAGCTTAAGCTCGATTATCTGACCAGTTTGTGGTGGAAGTTGCTGAAGGTAGAGCGTCAGAGGTTTTGCTTCAAGAGAAAGAATCCTTATTTGAAAACCTTCAAGGTGAATTGGGTCAAACAAGGTCAACTTTAACTTTTCTGCTGTGTGTCTGTGTTACTAATTATATGCCCACCAATATATCATTTTATAACAATGTGGGCATCTTTTGTAGGGATGAATGCTCTCAATTAAGGACAGATTTAGAGGAGAAGACTCAGCCTTTGGAATTGATCTTGACTGAGAACTAGGAACTGAAGGAACAACTAGAGGAGATGACAACCACAGCTAAAAATGCTGAGGCTGAGAAATGGATGTTGATCGACTATTGGATGTTACAAAAAAATGCAAGACGCTGAACGCCTTAATGAGGTAATGTTTGTTTTTGGTGATTCATTGAGCTCAAGTCAGCACTTCCAGTTATTAAAATATCAAATTTAGAGTTGCATGCTTCATTTCCTTACATTGCAAAGGTCGCAGTATCTTACTATCATTTATGGCATGTAAGTTACTTATGGTACTATGTCTTGACCCCTTCATGATCATCAATGCACCAGTGGTGTCACATTATTCAGATCAGATACGCAGTAAAATGTCTGTTTGTAGAATGAGATGCTGTTGTACTAGAGACAATCAGGTTTTCTTTGTAATATATTTGTGGTATAACTATGAGAAAAGACAAGCTAGATGGGATTTGGTTTATGGACTCTCAAAACCATGAAGGTGCTGTATTTTTAGTGTGTTAGGACCATAACAAACAAAGAGATTACAGGGGAGAAAAATATTATGAAATACAACAAAAAATTTGTTGATTAGAGAAGCCTATATATATCTATGATTATCTTATCGTTCCCTTCTCAAGCATGACGGTTTATCCATTGAGATTGAATCTGAACTCTATCAATAATCCTACTGACAACGGTTTGGTCAGGCCATCTACTACCTGATCTTTTGATGACACAAATCTGATCTCCAGTGCTCGGTTTGCAACTCTTTCATGCACAAAGTGAAAGTCGACTTCAATGTGCTTCATTTTAGTCGGAAAAACAGGATTGGTCAAAAGGTATGTAGCACCGAGATTGTCGCACCAAAGAATGGGAAATTGCTTATGTTCCTACCCAA
>NQLW01000091.1:547924-558109 GCA_002312845.1 Kalanchoe fedtschenkoi | reverse complement strand
ACAATAACATTTCCAACAAGTACCCGGCTGAAAGCTCATCATCAAATATTACAGTTTCAACATCCAGGGCATGGATGGCAGTCTTAATCTCAGCAACCTTCCCAGAGCCAATGTATGTCTTGGGGTTTGGAGAGGCTAGCCTTAAAAGAGCAACAGAAAACAATCAGCCAGGAGGACATAAACTCACATTCAAACAAATTTCATGTAACCCACATGAAATAAAAGATTAAACTAACATATCTCAGTATATAACATAAAAGGCTTCAGAGCACTTCATTTGCATTCATTTATTCCAAACCTAAATTCTTAACACTAAGAACAATATGAGCCACATAGTTGCTTTCATCACAATAATTATTATAGTCCAGAACTCAGCTTTCTAACGTGCAAGCTAAAAAAATGAAGTACCCACAACACAAGATGAAAACAAAATCAAAAACATGGCCAGTAGAAATGAACCCGGCATACATATCAAAATTGTACTCACTTTTGAGAGGTAGAGCCAACAACCTTAAGTCCTGCAGTGTCGGCTAATTGCTCTAACTCCTTCAGTGACTCCTCCACATCAAACAGTCTACTAGTATCACTCTTGAGTTCAACTCCAACAAGATAAGCCTTTTCTTCAAAAACCTGAAACCATAAATCCAACAAGTCCTCAGCAGTCAGCACACTATGAAATGTAAGCCAAACATTGCATTAATAAACTAAAAAAAACATGGTAACTGTAACAACAACTGACCTCTCTCCCGTTTCGAAGCTTGAACCGATTGTCCTCACTGTCGTCATCGTCCTTCTTCGTCTTTTTCACTTTGGATTTCACAGTGCGAGGAGCCTCAACAACTTTCACTTCCTCCTCGACTCTTACATCGCTCAAAGTTCCGTTTACACCACCCTTCACATCCACTTCTTCGACTGCTTCGATCAGAGATACGCTTTCCGGCGACGCCACGTCAGCGCTGAAGCGCCTCGAAGCGCGCAAAGACGCACGGCCATCCACGTGGCAGAGAGAGAGCGAGAGGAGGCCCGAACGGCGCGAATTGCAGGTGGATGAGAATTTCGAGCTCCATTGCTGCGGTTGAGTATTCAATAAAGATGGATTGTTGAAAATGGAAGATAAGTTTGATAACGAGCAGCTCATCCTTCGTCTGATATTTTCTTCCTCTTCTTCGCTGTGCTGTGCTGTGCCTAACAAAAATTGATTTGAACTGGAGTTCATGTAAAACGCAGCTTATGGTGTCGTTTTATGCCTGATTTAACCACCAGTGTCCGTTAATCAAAATCGTCATACTTTTATTTAAATTTTTTATACATGATATTAATAATTTTATATGTGTAATCTGTACCCGTCAATCGAAACTCAAAATGATAATAATAATCGAATACACTTAAAATGAAGATTCAATCAAAAGTTGTGTTTTATTGAACAACTAAAATAAATTCAAATTTGTTTCTTGGTTTTTGCACTTCTCTATCATCATCTTGTAACCTTAACCGTCAAGCCTGAATCTAGCTTGATAAGAGATGTGAGACAACGAGAGTCATTTTTTAATGAATTTGATCATCAATGTTGACATGTAAATTAAAGTGACACGTGACAATTTTTAATGTGATGTATGACTAATCATACTGTTAATGTCTATCTATTGATCAAACATGAAAAAAATACTGCTAAGAAGAAGAGAATCTTGATATAAAAAATAAACTAAATTAATCCAATGGATTAAAGATGGTCAAGGAATTGGAAATCTTCAACTGCAGCAGCAGCGACTTCCATTCCTCAAAATCGAGTGTGCGGCCTTCTCAGGGCATGCGGCTGCCGCCAAATGGATCCGAGTCTGATAAGTCACCCTCGCATCCGCAGCCTCATCCTCGGGTTTTTTTCTTGTAAATTTCTTCAGTCATTGGCTTCCACAGCCTTACCCTCCAGTTTATGAACCAGTTATTGCATCAGTGCTCATTGTGGAGGGGTAGACAATACAAGGCGGGAGTTTTGAGTCAATACTTGCTTCTTACTGAGGCCCTTCTGTGATGATAAGATGAGCCTCTCAGATTCAGCTAGATAACTGCACAAACAAACATTACACTTCAAGCATTAATATGATATTTATGAATGAAGTAACAAAATAAACGTTGTTCATTTAAATGTGGATCCAGGAAGTGTTTGAAGAGCCGTGCCGAAGGGTCACAACAGAGGTCTCAGGAAATCCTCTGACATCAACTCGGGGTAGTTTTGTCGCAGGCCCGAAATTTAAACAAACATGTTTATGATTAAGATTTTAAGATTTTTCCTTGGACATATTACAGTAGTGTATTTAAGACTCAGTTTGGTTTAGGAAAAATTACATGAAAAGGAATATTTGAATGAAAGTTAGAGGAATTTAATGTTTTGTTTTTAAAAAAATGTTGTAGAGAAAAAAAGAAGAAAAACTAGAAGGGAGGATCTCATTCTCCCTGCCATTTTCCTTTCACACCTATCTTCCCTAAACCGAACAGAGGGTAATAAAAGTCTCTGGAGGCATGAAAAATAATAATATGTCAGCCAGTTAAGTTTTGGTGGGCTGGGGCATGGGGTTGAAGAAAACTTTCAGCTGGAAAAAAGCCTTGCTATGTAAAAGTGTCTGATATTTGTGGTCAAGGTAATTCTTTGTGGCCAAAATGGGTTCAGTGTAAAACTGGAGCAAACATTAATAATTTGGGAGGTACCTGCTAAGCCTGGTAATAATGGGTGGTGGAAGAAAATCCTACTTGTGAGGCATATCTTACTAGCGGTGGATCGGAACACAGAAATCTGGCTACAGAGAGTAGCTAATGAGATATTTTTAGTTTTGAATTACTGGAATGTTGAGGTTCCTGGCATTCATTGATATGGCACAAGTTTAACATACCTATTACCTAGTATGACTGTAATCTCATGGAGGCTGTCTACAGACAGGATTGATGAAGATAAGAATCATATATGGGAACAAGAGTCTTCTGTGAGGAGATAATCAGGAAACCATTAACATTCATTTTCGAATGTGAGTTTAGTAAATCATTGCATGGAAGATTCACGAATCGGCTGGATTTGATGCCAAGTTGATTAGATTAGAAGAGTAACTGGTATACTTCTTACCAGGCCGGTCCAGACAATTCGGAGGTCCTGTGCAAAACAAACTTTTGAGGCCTTTCGAAACTAGAACGGCAGAGTGAACAGGGAACGATATTACGGCAGTGTATCACAAAGATTGCCTACAAAGGCGATATATCCCACATCATATGCTAAGTTAAAAACATATCAACATGAATTTATTCTATCACAAGTCCTCCTGGATATCTTGTAATGAGAGCAATAAAAGATAATTATTCGTATTTTACAAAGCACCCACTGCACCCACACACTATACAACCCAAACATAAATAGTATACTTTTCTAATACGCCAATCAAAAATGCATGCATTTCAAGCATCCATAATTGCAGATTTTAACCTAACTTACTACGCTCTGTTAAAATTAAAATGCTTAAAAGAAGCAACATAGCTGAAGATATACCGCCACCCAACCAGGGGATCAAGCTTAATTCAACAATACTACGAAACTTTAGACACAAACATTTAACGTATGAGATAGTAAGTCATGTCTAGTCGTTTTATAACAAAGTTGCTGCTTTGTTGCTTTGATTTTTGGCCAATATGGGATAGAGACAGTCACCTCTGATGCAGCTTATCCCACATCGCTGAAATGAAGCGCTCCTCCAGCATGTAGAATTATATAACTGCACATCCCCTGTTCTTCAACATGTCCCAACTTACTCTTTTACTGGATTTTCATATATTATGGATTCTGTGGTGAAGTGTCTAAATAATCAGAGGCCTTAAGGCTGAAATAGAATATTTTGCAATGAGATTTTGTGAAATTTTAAGTGGCCCGGTGCGACTGCACCGGCACCGGGCCGGCCCTGCTTCTTACCTGCTAGTAAGAGGAATGGCTGAGGAAATGTTGCCTTTGTTTTTTGATATATCGAATTTGAAGTAAGCGTCGTGACCTTCCAACCTTTCAGGGAGATTAAGCTGAAATGAACAGTAGCACTGGAAGAATTCAGAGTAGCATCGAGATGAGATGGAAAGTGCTAAAGACTTGACCTTGTCAATGTGCAGAGCGATCCAGCAACAACTCCTGATGTGAATAGTTTGTGTTTCTGGCCTGTTGAGCTGATTCAGTTTTGGTTTTGTTTGACTGGCCCTTGGAGTGCTGGTTCTGCAGGTTTTGATGCGGCATTCCGGTGGGTCGCTGCCCTTGACTGTCTGAGTTCATTTTGATTCGCGGGGTATTCCTCTGTGCAGTTGTGCAACTCTGATTTGAAGGCTTCCTTCAAAAAAATAAAAAAAATGCTTCCTTAAACTAAGGACATCCTATCCCCAATGCGTGCTTTACAGATTAGTAATCTTCGACGGTAATTATTTATAAACTTTCTTGTAGACTTACAAATCCCATAAGCGCTTGGTAAGTAACCAGTAGACAGGTTCAATGGTAACATAAGTTAACATAGATGTACAACCTCATCAAACTCGGAACCATAAAAAAGTCATTTTGTGACCCAAACTATCTTTTTGAATCACTGCAATGAAAATTCTGCTTTCTTGCTTTTCCCTCCTATACCAAAGCATAGCCTCTATCCAACTGAGGCTGTGTTTCCGTTGTGGGGGAATAACTCTCATCTTACACTTTGTCGTCATGAAACCACCATCGGGTCTCTTTTGGTGACCTACCGTTCCTACAGTTCTTCACATAGCGGTCATTGTCAGCAGGACGTTGCTGCGGAGTCACAGAACGAGATTTGATGTCACTGGGGACAATTTGGGAGGGGGGAAAAAGTAAAAAGGTATGAGAAAATTGGGATTCTGAAACAAACCTTCTCAGTGGAGCTTGATAACATGGAGAGAATACTTATGCAGATGGAACTAACAGTCATTGCAGGAGACCATGAATCATATAAAATATCTGCAAGAACAAACAACTGACGAGTTTTATGCTGGTCATTACAGACCACGACAACCCAAGGTGTGAGTAAGGATAAGTTTTACATAATATAAGGTTATTATATTCTAATACATCCTGTAAGTTCAATAAATGAATTACACCAAAAACAAGGATTACATAAAACCCCTCCTTACTACCCTTATAATGATGATACACAATTACATAAGACACCACAAGCTTCCAATAAAGAAACTAAGCATCATATTTATACAACACCAAAAGGGAAGAATGATCAAGCTAGTCCATAATACGAGTATAGTCCCTTCCATGAATCTCAGTTTACTTCGTGAAATTCCCTGAAACTATTCAAATATGAGTTTTCCCAACTCAGCAGGTAAACTTAATTTCAACCAATAGTTCTCTAGGTTTTATGTCCTAGAAATGTATGCATGTGTCATGTTCATGACAATACAGAGCATGCTACTTTTGAAACTTTCACCAAGTTACTTGGTGGAATTTCCAACTCAGTAGAAACACCATCCATGTTTCTCACCAGTCTGGTTCCAACCATCATCCCTAACATCGTATATTCCTCGAGGATTTAGGGACTAAAACCAAGGATGTCCCGCATCCTGAATCATATTACTGCACTGGTTAATTGTCATAAACCGACAAATGACCAGCTATGTTTCTCATCGGTCTGGCCCAAACTAGGTTGCACCGGTTCGTGTACAGATACCGGTACGGGTACGAGGAATCGGCAATATAGAATAATTTAGGAAACGGGTACGTCGTAGAAACGACATATTTTTTTTAAAATATAAATATAATTTTTATATAAAAATTCAAATAGCATTCAAATACGAATAAAAAAACATTACCAATGAAAATTTATCATGATGAAATTGAAATATTCAATTTCAAACTATTCAATCAACGTGTTTCATTAACAATATATAATAAAAAATAAAATTAAACTTTATTATACAATAAAAATGGCAATTAACATTATATATAATAAAAAATAAAACTAAATATTTTTAATAAACACTGCCCACCAGCCCTCTTCCCCGAATACCACCCCCACATACCCACTTCTGCAAATCTTCTGTATCTTCTCAAATTGATATTTGTCTCTCCACCGATTCTCCTCTGAAATTAATCATCTCCTAATTCCCAGTTGTTCTTCATCCCTCTAGATGTTATTAGAATAGGGTTATCAATTAAATCTGATTCAAACTCAGATGGGTTAGGAGAGGTATAACGATTCTAGGGGTTTCCAGTGATTCCGTACCGGAAACGTTTCCGGTACGGCGGTACGGCACTCGTGGGTCGTTTCCGTGCAACATAGGGCCCAACCATCATGCTCATGATATGATACATGCAGCATGCTAAGACGCAAATGATATGATTTCCTGCTTCGTGCATGAGTATGAAGCATACAACAAATGTTTATAAAAACATATGCCCTTCTTAACGATAAACATAAAGATAACTTATAACAAACAAGGTTGACAAGCAGTGAAGTAACTTTAGACGAACAAATTAAGACCTTGAACTATGATAACCAACCAAGAGATCGACAATAAAACTTAATTCAGCTTTTAGAAAAGCATCTATTCCTTTCTTTATGTTTGTTCACAAAATTAGAGACTGACAAAAAATATTTTGGAAATTTTATATAATCTATTAGTACTTATAACCTTAAAGATAAGCGGTAAGGTACCATTACTTTATCTTAAACATAATCTTGTCACTTTATAATACAATCGTTAAAACTTCAAAGTCATTATCACAGAATTCAGCATCAACACGTCCCCGACTTCATTTTAAATAGAGTTGTAACCTACTTTTTCTAACTTGAAGTCGAGTAAATCATCATAAGGTAAAAACCCCTCCTTAAGACATTTGTAGACTTTTTGCTTAAGTACAAACTGCAACAGACAGCTTTATTCTAGTTACTTAAATATGTCCTTAGGCTTACTAAGCTCAACATCATACTATTATATCTAAGAATTCACTATAAGTATTTCTCTACTTAGGCAGCTATGAAAAAAACCACAAAAGAGCTAAAATGTAAAATGGAACTTCGAAACAAACTCAAAAGAACAACCAACACATAAAGTGAACTGATAAAAACATGAAACATCAAGACTAGAGGAAGAGATTTCTACTTGATTTTCTTTGAAGAGAATTTGCTTTCCAGCTTTCGAAAAGAAAGTTTTTCTTGGTGCTCTTCTGATGTTTTTTATGCAAAGTGAACTCATAAGAACATGAAACATCAAGACTAGAGGAATAGATTTCTACTTGATATTCTTTGAAGAGAATTTGCTTTCCAGCTTTCGAAAAGAAAGTTTTTCTTAGTGTTCTACTTCTGATGTTTTCCATGCAAGGACATTCCGAACTAGGTCTTATTTTCAGCTAGTCATCAAGAAATGTATCATATTTGGAACATGGGTAAATAGCAAGCTACTAGCTTACAAGGATGAAGTAAAAAAATTTCATCTTTATCCATTTGAGATATTTTTCTTGTAGGAGAAATATTATTAGAACATTTAGTTTGTTGTTGATTTTTATTTAACTTCTAATCCATCTTATTACCAGTAACTATAGTTAGTCTTAAGTTTGAAATTCAGGTTCTTACGTTAGTATTAGGATATAAATGCTTCAAAGAAGAGGTACTCATGAGCAAAGTCTATTTCCATGGAGTCACTCAACCTCTAGACCAAATACACTAGGTGGAGCAGAATGACATAGATAACTAAATTTATTAATTATACAGGGTAAACTGATCAAAGAACCATAAATATGCTAAAGAATGCAGCACATGACAAACAGAATATTGAAGTCAACAATTGAATAGTGATACCACTCCCAATAGCATCTTAGAGGAAGTGTGTCAGCAAATCTGCTGCTTATCTTGGATTGAGGCATCTATAGGGCAGATCGATATGCTATCAGTGAATTAAAGACCTCTACCCATTACAGCCAAAAAAGTGACTAAAACGAAGAAACACGTAGTACTAAACTCAATGCAGAACCAAGGTCTGGCTTAAAGATGAGAAATAGATAATGAGACATACCTAAACAAATATGTCCATTGCTATAGATGTGAGGATGCATAGGAGCAGGAGGAACAAAAATGACCTGTCACCATTGCGAAAGATCAAAGTCATCATCAAGTACTAAGAGTGATCAGGCTGAACAAAATGCATAAACATAAAAGATTCGACTTTCAACAAAATTATCAACAACTCATTCGATTCAAATAGCAATAATACTCATTTGAGTCTCAGAGCTTTTAGTTCAGTGAACCACAAGAGAGTCAACTTAAACAATAGCCACAAGTATTAGTTGTGGTCAGTTTCAAAGAAAAAAATGATAAGCAAAAATCCAAATGAAGAATCGCTTTCACATTATCTTAGCAACCAAGAAATATCACGACAAAGATGCCGAAACATAAAAACCTGAGGTGCTTCCATAGGGTAATGCTCAGGGAAATCAACTTGCAGCTGGTATGTTTCATCAGCGTAAAGCGTCCCGGGCGCACCGTTAACTTCAATCACCCACCTTCACAAACCAAAAAACGTCAAAACCCCTGAAACTCGAAGGATTTCAATAAAAACCCACATAAAACAGAAAACTGAACACGGAGACAAGGCGACCAAGGAAACAAACCTCTGAAGATTGTCGGTGACTTTATGCTTGAATCCAGCGGGCGGATTGACCTGCCACTCGACAAGCTCTTTCTGGAGCCGATTGCAGGCTATCTTACTCAAAGTCTAGTGAAGAAGACAAATTGATCAAGGAAACAGCACCAGAGTGAGAAAGCGGAAGCGAATTCCGCGAATTGAGACACGAATTGGAGCATCGGGGCACGAATTGTGATATAAGCAACAGAAGCATACCTTGCGAGATGGAGCGGAGGAGCTCGTCATGGTCAGCGAAGATAGAGAGAGAGAGAGAGATCGGAGTGAGGAGGACCAAAGAGAGTGTCTGTCTGTCTTCAAGGGCTAAACTTTCCACACTGAATTTTAATTAATAAAGTAATATTTACAATATTTATTTAATTTCACTAGTAATAATTAATTAATTATATTTTGATTTTTTTTAATGGAAGAAAAGTTGGGGGTAAACTGGAACTTTTGGATTTTTATTTTAACCAGCATACATGACGATTATGTTTTGACATTAATTAATGTAATTGACAAGTATATGAAAGAATAAAAATTAAAATAAAAAATTATTTATTTACACATGCCCTTAAATAATTTATTAATAAAACTAAAAATGAATACGTTTTATTCTCGCAACAAATTACTTTGATATTTGGGATAAATATCCAAACTTTTTTTTTTATTGCATGAGAGTCAAAATTATGCTGTATGAGTCCAATCAACACGATGAGGATCATGTTTGCAACTTTCATTAATGAAAGTATCTATATATATAACAGAATAGGATTAGGAGCGTTATCGGTTCGGTTCGGTCCCAGTCGGTTCGATTCGGTCCCGGTTGGTTCGGTTTGATTTGAATCGGTCGGTTCGGTTTGGTTCCAGTTGATTCGATTCGGTTCGGTTTGAAACCGGTTGATTCGGTTCGGTTTTAAATGTTAGTGGATCGGTTCGGTTTTAAATGTTAGTGGATTGGTTCGGTTTTAAATGTTCGGTTTCAAATATTATAAAACCGATGACTAATAATTTGGTTCAATTTTTAATTTTTCTCGAACCGGACCGATCCAAACCCGTCAGTTCGACGGGTACTCTGATTGTATTAAAGAATACTTATTAATAGAGTAATTATATATCTAATATACACTCTATATTCTCTTTTATTTGTCACTTAATTATTTGACTAATATTTATTTATTCACTTTTATTTATCACTTAATAGTTTAATGCATATATATTAGGATAAACTATAAAAACATACCATGTACTATCATATATTTTTAAATTATCTACTGAATTTTTTAATTAATCAATTTCAGTATCGAACTTTTTATTTGTTCAATTCCAGTACTATAGACTTGACAAAAAGAAATAATTAGCATGAAATTTATATACAAAAACAAATTGTGTGTCTCACAAATTTATGCAAATTTCAAAATACTAGCTAAAGAGTTTGACTCTCAAACTAATTCTCTCATTTCATACTAATTGTTTCTTTCAATTAAATCTATAGTACTGAAGTTGGTTAATTAGAAAGTTTGGTATTGAAATTTAATA
>NQLW01000091.1:482647-547505 GCA_002312845.1 Kalanchoe fedtschenkoi | reverse complement strand
ATGATTTAATCACTGATGACATCAATTCAGATTTCTGATCATTGAAATTTTTTTATTTAATAAATTATTTTGAACAATTTTATATAATAAAGTTTATTTTTTATCATACTTCATAATATTAAATATTATTAAATTTCAAAATTATTTAAAAATATTTATTTATATGTAATATGGGTATAATAGAAAATAAAAAAATATGAAATTGAGACTAGCTACTGTTTTGGCGCAAATTGTTGATAAAGTATTAATTTTCTTCATTCCAATAAAAATTTTGTGATCCATTATATCTGGATCAATCTGACTAAAAAGGTCATTATACCTGGCCACCAGTGGTGGTGGTCGAATTGCCACATGGTAGTCTGTCATATTTGTGGTCTCCGGTTCAAATCTCATTAGTGATTGAGTGCGTGATTTTTTTTTTAAAAAAAGTTCTTATACCTGTAAGCAATTGAAAAACAAGCCATGTTGGTATCGCATTTACGCTTAGATACGCTAGAGGTGTGCGTGAGCTGACCCACAGTGAGTATGGACTTCACTATCAAGGTGGAGGGGATGTGCGGCCCTGGCCATCGCAAAAAAAAATGTTTAAAAAAAAAGTAAAAGGGCGACCTAGTCGTCACACGCGGATACTAAAAAAAGAAGCAGTGACTAGCTGTAACTTAAAAAAATTTAAGTTTAAAAAATGTTGCATCTATCTATTTATATAAGCTAGGGAAGCTAGCATTTCTACTGAAAAAAATAAGAGTTCTAATCTTGAGAGGACTCATATTGAAAGACTCCGGATAAAAACCCTAACATGATCTCACTCATACTGAGACCCAAAGCCCACATTCACTCATAATAGAAGAATGGTAAAATTTGTTTCTTTACTTCTATACAAGTTCAAAAAAAAAAATTCATACGAGACTGGATGCGTTTAAGAAAAAAAAAATTCAAAATCTTTTGAACCAATATTTATGAGCCGCATCATTGACATCATTCATTTAAGTTTCCCAACTCATAACATGCATATGTATTACGTAGAAGAAAGCTACATGTATGGTATGGGTGGATTTGAAAATGGTTGACTAATCTCACTACGGAATGAAACTTAAAAAAACACATATTTGATATTCAGAAATGCAAAAGTCATTTTGTTTCAGAATCATGCAACTGACACAACAACTATTAAAAAATTATATTTTAAACTTAAAAATTATCAAAAATATTTTTTTGATCCTCTTTATCGACTATCCCTAATACATTTTGGATATGTTTTGGATTTCATTGAGTGCCCTTATTAGCAAAGCAAACCTCAAACCATCATCTTCCTAATATACCAAACGTCATATTCTTATCAAGTCCATTAATGTCATTGTTTATTAATTTGATTTCCATTCAATCCCAACTAAAACACCTCTTAATAAGCATTAAGTATGTATACAAAGTTTTCTATACCACTATAGTGATTAAAATATAAGTTATTAGACAAAGATTAACTATCCAGAATCATGACATTATATTAATGAAACGATATCGTTATGTGTTACAGAACATATTTAAATATATTTATAACACATTATATTATAACTAAAAAACGATGTCGTGATTTCTGCATATTATGACTATAAATACACTCGTAACATCCGAAGTTGTAGCTGCCGCTGCAAAACCCTAATTAGTTTGCACATTCAAATCTAGTCTATTAATCTTTCTCAATCTTGAGTTACCGTCCCAAAATTTCTGCTCTGATCGGATACTATAGCTCATTCAGTCCAAATTTTTTATTTATACGAAGAGCATTTCATGATTCTCCTCTTATTCCGTTTCGCAGCCTCTTCAGGTAAAAACAATTAAGATTTAATACACATTCACCATTTTTTTTATTTTATTACTATGAGAAATTTTTTGTACGGCTTGCCAATTGCCATGTCCACACAAGCGTAATGGTCTTTTTTTTCCTCTATATGTCTGGATTCCATTTGAGGCACAATTATCTCTTTTATTATATTTGTTCAGATGCCATCCAATTTCTAATTAAGAGTGTTCTTTACCAATTGTATATGACATCACATTGGTGATCTATTGCATAATTTTATGAATACTTCAAACAATTTATGGGTTACAGATCCGAAAGCTAAATTTTAAGGAGCGGATCAAATAGATATATGCTGTTCAAATACTTTAATATTTTTAACTCTACGATCACATAACAACACCTCCCATCAAATTGGTGGCAAGACTCCATTAATAAGAGATATCTTATTTGCCTATATTCTCACATTGTGAGGAAGGATCCATTGAGAACCTCCTTAAGTTGAAAATCATTGTTGACAATTCTCGACCAATCATTATTTACATGAAACAACAACGTATTAATTATATGGTTTCATTTTTTGAATTTATTTATTATTCTTTATTAATTATATGAGATTCATTTTTTATTTATTATGAAATAGATTTACTTGCCATTTTAAGATTTCATTTTTTATTTAGTTTACCAGATTTTTTTGTCTAGATTTTTTTTCTAATTTACAGATTTTTGAGGAATATGAATAGTGAACATTTTCCGGACTATATTTTTTTTATATTTTTATAACTTTTTTGAGCAGTGAACCTCCATGTGGTGAACATATTGCAACAATGAACCTAAGTGGTGAACATATTGAATAGTGATTTAAGCATTGAACCTTCAAGTGGTGAACATATTGCTATAGTGAACCTCTACTTGATTTGTACATCAATCCGAGGACGACCTACAAACGAAAGTGCTGGATGGAGGAGGAGAGAGACTCCAATTGAATATGCTTTGAGTGATTTATGCAACGACATGAATTAGGTGATTAAGGGGTGATTTCGTTACCAAAACAATAAATTTAATAAGTGTGTGACTAAAACGTAAAAGGAAACTAACTAATAAGGATGATTAGATTAATTAATATCAGTTTTAGATAATTAAAAATATGTAATAAATACAACTTTAAAAAGGAAATAAAATGATTGGTCCACGTTTGTCCACAACGGTTCTCAATTTAAGGAGGTTCTCAACTGATCCATCCTCCTCACATTGTTTCATATAATTGTACGGTGTAATAACTAATAAGTGTCCTCTTCAAGTATATCTCAACTCATACACCCTCTCACATAGTTACTTTTTGTGTATTTATTACTTATTTTAAATGAAATGTAAGCTATTATATATCTTCTTCAAAGGTTTTGCAAATTTATCATAGCCCTTCTATGCATCCAATTATACAATATGTGCCTCAATTATATTAGAATTAAAATTTTGTGATAAGTCTAAAACAGAAAGGGTTGTAGCATTATAATTTTTGGGTTTTACATATCAAGAATTATAAAAAATAAATTGTGAAATTTCTGAACCAGACTACAATTTCATAGAAACCTTTAGAGTTCTCTCATTTTCATCTAAGAGAATACACCATTTTTCATATAACCGTCTCTAAGTTTTTTTTCCAAATAGCTCATCTACCAATGGTTAGATCTCAATCTCTCCAATTTTTTTTTTAAAAAAACTACACAATCCAACCCCTTAAGTTGATTATTCGAGGTATTCAACAATTATAATTTACATGTCATATGACTCAGTTCCATTATTTTATCACATTTTGGTTTCAATTTTTAATATTTTAATTGTAATCTTTATTTTGTTGGAGATGACATTGTTCTGCACCCGCTTGTGAGACGAGGAAGGTTGACTTACGTGATAAGAGTTATCAAAATCCCCGAAGAATTAGAAATAGAGAGGCAACCCTACCATGGAGCCAAAGAGTTGGTTAGTATTAATCATCCCGATGTTCAATCTTTTAGATGGATTGAAAGTAAAATCTTTACTCAACATATGAATTATTTGACGGACACATTCTCAGAAGCAACAATTGGTGAGGAGAGAGATGGAGATGATGATGATGGTCATATTCAAAAACTCATACTTACATGGAATCGGATCAAAATATGAATCATTTGATGGCCGCATTCTCAGAAGCAACACCTCAAGGGCGATAGAGGTGATGATGATGATGATCATAGTTCTTAAGTCATACTTTTAGAGAATCAGATAAACCAATATTGAGTCAATAATTTATCATAAAATGAGCATGTATGTGGAGTCATTGACCACTTTGAACTTGTAGTTTAATCTGATTTTCTCATTTCAGTATCTCTTTCTCGTCTGTTATCTAAAAGATAATATCTGCTCACATTAAATATTTTTTTTTCATTTTTCTTTGAAATTCATATTCGCTTAATTAACGATAAAATGAATTTCATGGTATGAAGTGTCAAGGAAAGTACTTCTCTCGTAACAAAGATTCATAACACGAAAAGGAAAATTAAAGTTTACTGATACGTAAAGATATTTGAATTTGAAACCTTAAATGAGAACAACAATGGCACTACATAAATAGTAGCTCATAAATATTTGAAACTTTTTCAAAAATTTTGAAATTAAAGAAAACATGTTTATTTTTTATATGAAAATGATAGAGTACAATAAAGGTTCATGTACTATCATTATATAAGTTTCAATTCAAGAATGCTATTGCATGATGAGGTTCAATGTCATTGATAATAAAATATGATTTTATCTCCTTCAAGAATAGTTGAATTAACGACCACCTAAATAATGATTCATAAATTAACAAATATCATCATGTTATCTTACCACATATGACTATAAATACATTTAGCTCAAAAAAGTGAAATAATTAGTGAGCTTCAGCAAAACATTGGATTGTGTGCTCCTTGTGTAATTTAATCCAATACATCCACAATTTTCAATTTCAAATATAGTTATTAAAATCGGTCTAGAGATCAAACCAGACATGGGTTCGGTTCTCGTTTTTTTTATTGAACCAACAGTTTGAACCAGTTCAATTATCGATTTAATCAGGTTAAATTAATTATTTTATAATATTAATTTTAAAGTGAATTATTTTCAACAAGGTAGGTAATGTAGCTAAGTGGTAGAATTGTGGTTTAAGATCGGTAGATGTAATGGGTCCAAAATTGTTGTTTAGTGGTAGAATTTTCAACTACCAATTTGAACCATTTGCTGCGGAGCACCGAATCCCGAATCCAAAATTTGTCATCTATTGCCATGCGACTTTAATGTAAAAACAAACTTTTGCCTTGGCCCCAACATGAAAAATAGTAAAACTAAATTATTTATTTATTTCAACAAACTAAATTTTGTCCGAAAAAGTGTGTCCCCGTAATATATACAAATTTTATTCATGACTTCAAAATTTATGCATAACTCTCCCGCATCTCAATTTTATTATCATTTCACAGTCATGCAAGAATAGTTTTATTCAAAATAAAATGATTTATGTATGCTTAATATTATTATTTTAATTGTTTGGACACATATAACATCAATTTCAAACATATATCAAACGTCAGCTGGTGTGTTCCGTGTATATCTAAATCCAAATACATTCTCATTTTACGATTTCGAGCTTAGATATTAAAATCGGTCCGGAAATTGAACCGGACACAAGTCCGGTTTTTGATTTTCCAGTAGAACTTACGGTTTGAAACAGTTTAATAATCGGTTTAATCAGGTTAAATTAAATATTTAAATAGTATTAGTTTTTAAAATGAATTATTTTAAACAAGATAGGTAACGTAGCTAAGTGGTAAGATTATGGCTTAAGATCAGAGAGGTAATGTGTTGGAAGAGAATTCTTTGATGGACTGTGTCCACCACGTGGCAGTGAACAACGTCAATAGAAATTCGTTACGTGTCGAGTTGAAAAAAAAAAAAAAATTCAAACCAATGGTAAATCACCATGTGTCATTTTGACTTTTCAACATGACACATGATGAATTCTTATTGGTGGTATCCACCGCCACCTGGTGAACACAGTCCACCAAAGAATCACACTTTGTTGGAAACCAAATATATATAGCTTTTATTCATGACTTCAGAATTTATACAAAACTCTCTCACATCCCCCACAACATACGATTTTGCTATCATTCAAAAAGAAGTGATTTGATATGAAATAAAAATAGTTTTATTAAAATAAGATGTTTTATATTTAATTAATAGTATTATTTTAATTGTTGAACACATATCACATTAATTATGATTGTTAAAAATATAAACTGCATTGGGGTTATTGTTGTCTTGGGTTTATTATACTAGAGCTGAAAACAGCTCTCAACAGATTAGCCAGTGAACATTTTGAAAATTGGCTTGGGTTGAAGCTTCTGGTTCCCCAGTCAGTGCTGCATGTGGACTCCAATGGCATCCAGGTGCGACCCGCTGCTTCCGTGGAATCCCACCATCATCTTCTTCCCCTGCTCCGTCTTCACCGAAGTGAAGAATGTTCCAATTTCCTCTCCGTAGGGCCCACACTTGCCTTTGGTTGTGTAAAATGTCAGCGAGCGTATGACTTTCGACTTCCCGCCTTTGCACAGGGAGCTGAAGTAGCCGCTGATGCCCGTCACCACCTCATTCGGATACTCCAGTTTGATCTGGTAATTAACACAAAGTTTACATGTAAACATATGTTGTCTATCTGTTGAGAATGCCAGCTGAGAGTGCGTGAGAGATTATATTGATTATTGTTCATATTTTTGTGTCACGGAATGAGTGGTGCGGCCGCCATTGTTGCCACCATGTTTAGCACACCAAACAAACTACCCATCTCGATCATATTGGATTTGTATTGAGTTGATTGCATCATCTCTGGTAAGGTAAATCTATCTGATGCCAGAGAACACGCGGTCGTCCCACCGTCTCCCTCCATCGCCTCTCCACTGACCCTCTTCTCAGTGTGCCCACTGGTTACATTATATATATAGTGGATAAATCTCATCCATCCATTTTGATATATCCTATGGCTATTTTTAATTATGAAACCCAATCTAATATATCCTATAAACCATGATCAGCCCAACAGCCTTACAACAGTCCGGCCCGAGTTTAGTCTCGCCGTTGAGGAAGAAGAGTATGACGTCACCCTTGTATGACTGCAGCCGAAACAGCGAGTCCCAGCACGAGTTGCTGGAAGCCGAGCCATCCTCGTTCAACCTGAGCCTACCAACCAACGAGTTCTGCGCTCCGGCTTTCACAATACGTATTAACAGTGAATTTCAAAAGCCTAAAAAAGCGGCTAATAGAATCCATCAAATCTGATTTTCAGTGCTGAGTGAGAATTACGCTGATGACAGTTGCGTGCACCATGATGGTGAATATTGGGTTCACCATGTGTGCACCATGGTGAACTTAAAATTTACCATCATGTTCACCATGATGAATCCAGTTTATATGTCAGTGAAATATAAAATTAACTATGTTAAAATAAAAAATTAAAAATTTATGCGTTCACTATCTTTTCTATATGTGCGCACCATGGTGAATATGAAATTCACCATCGCTGGAATACCACAACAGTATACATCGTTTTTACTTTGTCTTTGTTTTTTAATTTTTTATTTTTGCTGGGCTGGTGGATTGGCTTGTCCAGGTGTGTGGCAAGTAGGGGTGTAACGGTTCGATTCGATTCGGTTTTTTATAAAAATCGAACCGAACCGACATTCATCGGTTTGAATTTTTATGAAATCGAACCGAACCATTCAATATGAAAAACCGAACTGAATCAAACTGATCGGTCGGTTCGATTTCGATTCAATTTCTCCTCAATCGATGGTAGTGGGTGCGTGCAGGCCACGGCGGAGAACTGGGTGCAGCTGCAAGGACGATTTCTCCTCAATCCTTCGCCGTCGATGGTAGTGGTCTATCTGAAAGACCCGCCAGCCGGAATCGATATCCTCGTCAATAGCTTTGCCGTCAAACATGCTGCTCTGGCAGCCGGAATCAGATCCACGCCGGAAATCGGGCCTTGGACGTAGGCCATGACTTCTCTTTCCCACACGATGTTGATCTGCTCCAGAATCCAGATAGCCGAAGATACAAATCTTTTCACAGGAGCTGAGCTGGAGGGCTTATGTAAAGAAGCTGGAATGGTTGCTCTTGGAGAAGACATCCATGCCACACAAGTGCAGAGTCGCTCAGCTCAGAGACTCTCGAATCGGGCGCTGGGCAGATCTAATTCCCGGCTGGCCGATTCGAGTGGTGGTGGTGCGGCTCGAAGTGTCTTCAAACGGTACGCCGGAAACGAAGACGGTTTGAATGGTGGTGGCGCGGGGCGGCGCGGCTTGGTGGAACTTTCACCACCCGTGCTAGGGAAGACGGTGAAAGGGAGGAGAAGATTTGAGTATACAGGAAAAGATCGAGCTGGAATGGAGGTTAGTCATGTCTGCATCAAATCAATTACTATTTGCAACACCAAACCACTAAATTACAAACTCCAAGAGAAAGCCTAGCTTTTAGTATGCGCTAAACACTTTGTAGTGCTCCTTTGTTTTTAAAGTACGGAGGGACGAAAGTGACATGATGATATATGTCCCCAATAAAGCACTCAACATTTTCGAGAGATTTGTGAACGACGAGGAGAGGAGAGAAGATGAGGAGAATTTAGGGTTAATGGTGTGAACGGCTGTGATTTTTTGTGGTTTAATAGGATGATTATAATAATTTTGTAACATGTTTGTCGGTTCGGTTCGATTCGATTCGGTTTAAATTTCAAAATTGAAAATTGAACTGAACCGACCGGTTTCATGAGAATTACAAACTGAACCGCCTATTTAATTATAAAAACCGAATCAAACCGATCAGTTTGACTTGATTCGGTTCGATTTATCGGTTTTATGGTTTCATCTTACAGTCCTAGTGGCAAGTGGGTTTGGAGGGCTTATCACATTGTTGTGACTTTTGATTTGTCGGTTTACTAGAAAGCGACTGTTTTGAGTTAGTATTGTGTAAGGAGTGATTAGATGATAGTTAAATTAATATTAAGACACACTTTTATTAACCATCAGATTTAATCAAGATGAAAGGCTATGATTGATGCACAGTTTACAATGAAAAGACTATTTACACCGGATCCCTCCCCTATATATATATATATATATATATATATATAGAGAATGTGGATCAAATGAAAACCACTTTAGATTTGTAAACTGTGAACTAATTCTGTTCATTGATTTAAAATCATCCAACGGTTAAGATTAAATATATTCTCCTATTTAAAATTTCAATCGATTAATCTTCTTATTTAATTTTAATTAACCTCCTTAATTTAAGACTCTAAATCTTACAATCCTACTTTTCCTCTCTTCATAATTATCTCCTTCTAATTCAATATACCTCACACGTCTTTATCTGCACATCTCCACCAACCTTTAGTTCGACAGTCAACACAACTCTTCTCCCATAGCCGGTCGCCTCACCTCGCACAATCCGGATCTGAGGCATAACACATTACTTTTCTAATTTCCGGTTAGTTAAGGAGAAGACTAACTTCAACAAAGGAGTGTCCAGATTCAATCGATTCTACCGAGTTGACTCAATCATCCACTTCTCCTTATTTGTCTCCACCATTGATTCTGGTAAAGAATTTCCGTCCACTTCGTCTGGTTAAGGAAAACACCATCAAAGAAGAAGATTGATCTTTTTATTTTTTGGTGCACAATACAACTTTATGGTGCACTGCTCCAAGTCTGAGGTGCACAATCACAGATGATTGATAAAATTTGCCTCAAGTTCATCACAGGCACCATACTTGAATTCTTTGAGTAGTCATCTCACCTTCAACTGCTAGAGAAAATCAGCAATGGTGCACAATTAATGGTGCATAATCTTCTAGGTTTAACGGTGCACGAGTAGATCTACTAAATATTTTTCAGTGGCGCACATCGAAATTTTTGTATTATCTTTCAATGATGTACGCATAGACTTATGGATTTTATATGTGTACATGTTTTATGAAATGAAATTTTATGTGTGAGCTATTACTCTATATTTCAAAATTTATTGGTGAATCTGGTGCACATATTTACACCAAGCGAATATGTGCACCACGTCAAGGCTTTATACATCATGTAGTGCATCAGTAAACTACAATTAATGCATAATTCAAAATTCGTAATATGTGCACCATTTTAATCTAAAGTGACTCATCTCTGTTTCGTAACACATGCACTATGTAATAAAAAAAGCACTCATGTGCACCATCTTAGATTCATAACATGCATGTGCACCATGTAATCATGGTGCACAGCAATATCGGAAGATGGTGAAATCAAAAAAAGATCGAATTTTTAAAATTCTTAAATGGCAGAATGTGGGTGGTTTTGTCTCTCTCCCGATCGTATTTGTGTTCTGTTTGATGGCGAGTGGGTGAGAGATTTAGTTTTTTTAGCTAAATCAACGTGAATTGAGGGATTAGATAGTTACTTCTTCCTTAATTAATGGATAATAAATATACTCAAGATTTAATGTTATCTAATTAATCGTCATTTTGTTATATTTTTATATTCAATTATTATTTTTCAGAAACACATTTAATCTGGTGCATCCATCAGTTAAAAAATCAACGATCTAAAATAATTCACAGTTTACAAATCCGGAGTGGTTTTCACCTGATCCACCCCTATATATATATATATATATATATATATATATATATATATATATATGGTGGATCAATTGAGAACCTTCTGACGTTGAGAACCTTTGTGGACAAATATGGACCAATCATTCTAAGTGTAAAACGACTGTGTTTTAATTATTTGATTTCCTTTTTTGTAACTTCATCTATTATATCCTTTTAATTAATTTAGTAACATATCTTTTAAGTATTTAAGTATTTAACTATTTCCTATCTCATCCTCATCTCAAACCACCCGTTTCCTTCCCAAACCCTCCTCCACCTGCATCCATCTTCCTCCCACCTTCACTTCGTCGACAGCGCGGCTTCGGCCGAATCTTTCTCCTCTGACGAAATGGACGGTGAACTCAAATCTGGAATCGATGACGGCATGGACGGTGAACCCAGATCCGTAACTGAGTGGATTAAAAAAAGGTAGCAGGGAACAGCGAAGTGGTTCAACGACATGAACGGCTTCGACTTCATCACGCTCGTCCACAGCAGCGAGGATCTCTTCATGCATCAGTCCTCCATCCAGTCGGAGGGCTTCCAGAACCTGACCGATGGCGAGAGCGTCGAGTATACGGACGGAAGGACCAAAGCGGTGGACGTGAGTGAGCCGGACGGCGCGCCGGTCCAGGGTAACCGCGGCGGCGGGAGAGGTCACGGTGGCGGCGGATTTGGTGGAGGTGGAGGTGGAAGAGGATATGGCGGTAGCCTTTCATACATCTCCCCTTTTAAATCTCGTCAACATCTTCACTCCATTATTGATTACAGTGAACATTTATTTTAAAATGTTCAGAACGAGTGGAGGTTCGACAGAAATGTGTTCACTATAAAATGTTCACTATTTTGGATTGAGTGGAGTTTACTTTGAATGTTGATAATGAGTTGAGTCATTTTTAAATGTTGGAGTTTCGAAGTGAACATTTTTTAATATATTATGTTCACCATTTTTGTCATATAGTTTGAACAGTGAACATGTTCACAAATTTTAGAAATTATTATTTTTTTGATTTTTTTATGAATTAGGATAAATTCTGTTTATAGTGAACATCAGTTCACTTATATGTTCACTATCTGGAACTTTAAAATCCGGAAAATTAGATTAAAAAATTAAAAAATCAGTAAATTAGAAAAAAAATTTCATATGGTATGTAAATTTAGAATGAATCTCATAAAATTAATGAAGCATAATAAACAAACTTTTGAAAGGAAACTATTTAATTAATACATTGTTGTTTCATGTAAAAATGAATGTCTAGAATTGTCCACAACGGTTCTCAACTTAAGGAGGTTCTCAACGGATCCCTCCCCTATATATATATATATATAGGGTGGATCAATTGAGAACCTCCTTAAATTGAGAACCGTTGTGGACAAACGTGGACCAATCATTATTTACATGAAACAACAATGTATTAATTATATGGTTTCCTTTTTTGAGTTTATTTATTATTCCTTATTAATTATATGAGATTCATTTTTCATTTATTGTGAAACAGATTTACTTGCCATTTTGAGATTTCGTTTTGTATTTAATTTACCGGATTTTTTTGTCTAGATTTTTTTTCTAATATATAGATTTTTTAGGAATATGAATAGTGAACATTTTTTGGACTATATTTTTTAAATTTTTTATAATTTTATTGAATAGTGAACCTTCATGTGGTGAACATATTGCAACTGTGAACCTAAGTGGTGAACATATTGAATAGTGAATTAAGCAGTGAACATCATGTTCACTATTCATATTCCTAAAAAATCTGTAAATTAGAAAAAAATCTAGAAAAAAATCCGGTAAATTAAATATAAAACGAAATCTCAAAATGGCAAGTAAATCTGTTTCTTAATAAATAAAAAATGAATCTCCTATAATTAATAAAGAATAATAAATAAACTCAAAAAAGGAAACCATATAATTAATACATTGTTGTTTCATGTAAATAATGATTAGTCCAGAATTGTCCACAATGGTTCTCAACTTAAGGAGGTTCTCAACGGATCCCTCCCCTATATATATATATATATAGGGAGTGGATCAAATGAAAACCACTTTGAATATGTAAACTATGGACGAATGATATCCATTAGATCTTTTAAGTTTAATGGATGAGATTAAATTTTAATTTTATCATAATTAAATTTAATTTTATCCATTTAGAAATACAAACCTTTTAATTGATACACATCCACGTATTTAAAAATTACTTTCCATTTTTCACGCTAACCTTCCATCTAATCCTGTTGCCATACTTAATCTTCTCCATATCTCAATCAGAAAAGAATCTCACCGGCCTCGTTAATTAGAGAAGCAAATACATCGTCCTTCGCAAAATTCTCATCGCCATCAACATTTGCACGAAAGTTGATTCGACTTTGAAGAAGCCATAGTGGCGATTCAGTTGGAGGAAGGAGCGAACAGATTTGGAGCTTCGAAAGCTCGCCGATTTTCAATGGAAGCAACCATAAAGTTAATCCGGCTCAACCTGGCAGCGGAAGCAATAGAATCCAACAGAATCTAGCAGCAGCAACAATATCACAATCCGGCTCAATCCAACAGCGGTGGCTTCTCCAGATTTTTTTTAAATTCTTTATTTTTGTTGTTAGTTTGCTTCACGTGTCGATTATTCATGTTAATCGGTGTTTCATCTATTTTGATTATTACTTGTATAGCACATCAGATCTGCATTGAGAGAGCCTCACGCAATAGACGACTAATTGAATTCGCCTCAAGTTCATCACAGCTGCCATGTCTAAATGCTGCTCAAGCAGTCATTTCGCCTTCAATCGTTAGAGAAGGTCTGTAATGGTGCACAATTACTGGTGCACGGGTTATCTGAACTCATTGGTGCACATCAAATCTTGTGTGAATGGTGCACATGTTGGCTACGTCCAAAATAATAAAGATGTTTGTGCACCATGTAAATTCAGTTTGTGCACATGTTGGCCAATTTTAAGCAAGGCGGGGGGAGCCGCTGGAGTGGATGTTTGTGCACCATGTAAATTCAGTTTGTGCACCATTTCAAATTCGTAAAAGTGCATCATGTAACAAGAATTAATGATTAATTAAATAATAAATTACGACGTATCATCCCAAAATAAAAAAGTGCACCATCTCAAATCAATATGTGCACCGCCTCCTAATTTTTTTATCAAATAGTGCATCAGTAAATTACAGTGCATCGTCCCAAATTCATATCACGTGCACCATTAATCGTGGTGCACATCGGAGACTGTGGAGGACGGTGGCAACAAAAAACTCTCCTCCCTTGGTGAACGAAAGATGTCACTGCAATTCCAGGAGAGATGTGGTCAAAGAACACAAGTGGGGTGCGTGTGCATAGTTGATCGCAATCGGAGTAAATTAAGGGATTTGATAGTTAAGTGGTGGCATAAAATAAGGAGAGAATATATTTCGATTTAAAAACTTGATTTTATCGATTAATATTAAAACATAATTAATTAACAAATATTTAATTAAATAAATCAAAAAAATCTGATGCATTGATTAGAAAAAGATTAACGATTGTAAATGGTTCACAGTTTACATATCCAAATTGGTTTTCACAGGATCCGCCCCCTATATATATATATATATATCATGTTCAGCAACTAGCTAATGTTAATTTTTCTATGAGATTTTACTGAGTTATTTATTAATTATTACCTCTGTAGCTGCTCCTTGCTTCACTAAAACAAGTTTGTTATCAGCATCTGTAAGGGCGGGTTGGGGTTTCTTTGGCGGGGTAGCAACATAGATTCTATTACCAGCAAAACCCATTATCGGGCTGCCACCAGCGGCAAACGCAGTAGCAGGTGTTGTAGCAGGACCGGTATGAGCAGACGTTGGGCCGGCGGCAAGAGCAGGAGTTTGTGGGCAGGGTGGTGGAGTCACTTTCCCTTCAAGCACGTGAACACCTATTGCGTCAATGTACAAGCCCTTCCTGCCATGAAATCCGACAATCTTGCCTTCTCTCAAGTCGGACCTGAACTTAGTTCCTTGCTCTTCTCCGAAAGGACCGTGCTTTGTTTTTGAGTTGTGGAAAGTGATCGATTTGATAACAGTCGGACCCTTGATCATTGCAGGTCCGTAGTACCCACTTATATGGGTCAGGATTTCATATGGATAATCAAACAACACCTGCAGAGCCGTCACACAGTATTTTTACCAGTCACATCACATATTGAAACGTATCACTCTTAACTTTCAAAAAGTACCTTGTCACGTATGAACCCTCGAGTTCCTCCCTGTCTGTCTCCCCACACCTCAACTCCTTTGTGGTCTACATATAACACTCTTATCGACACAAGACCAAAGTTTCAGGAGAACTTGATTTTTTTATGCCTTTATACATCCCATCGTCAAATGCACTCCCACCCACACCTCCCCAAGGCCCACAAGTCACCGGACCATCCATCTTACCGGGCACTCCATCACGCGGCAACTGTAAAAATATGGAACATCAATCCGAATGTAACAAAACACACGTGCGTCGCAAGTAATTAACTTGTCCATTACTGATCCCTTACCATGGCTTGGGCCGTCTCTGCATAACTAGTAGATTCACCAGAGCTGGAATTAGAAAATTCTGGGCTTTGCTTTGCGAGTGCAAGAGGCTGAGCATGAGCCGAAGTGAATTCCTTGTGTTGCATAGGAGCATGCTCCTTTTTTTCAGAGCCAAAACTACATCATATTGATTTCCCAAGCTTCGTCCTTGAATAATAGAGTAACCAGACGGAGTTATTCTGGTCACAACTTGATTTTGCTCCCTGAGTGGTAATGGCCTCAGATGAGCTCCGATTGGTTCAAGATACCGACCCTTCCGGCCATGAAAGCCAAAAATTATGATTCCATTTGTTGGTAATGAGAAATATCTTCCATGCTCAATACGAAATGGTCTGTAGGTTCTTTTGTTGGTGCCAAAGTTAAGTGACCGAACATAGACAGGACTCCAGTCGCTCAAACTCCCATAGTGTCCGTGTATCGATGTCAGATACTCTTCTGGGTAGTTCAGCTTGACCTGCAATATATACATGAACATTTTGAATGTCAAGACCGAATCCCATAAATTCTACAATGAGCAGCGTGAGAAAAAAAAACTAACCTTATCAGTTTTGCTGCCTCCGTGCCCCCCATGCTTGGCAGACCAGACTGAGGTACCATCTACGTCGTATTCAACCTGGATGGAATCAATACGAGCGCCGTGAATTATGATCAGCTGCCTGATACCTGAGTATAGCCCATCATTCCAAACTGCTCCACGATGGCCTCCCCATGGTCCAACCGATATGGCATCTGTATCATAGCCTGGGGAGGTTTGCTGCAGCGCAACATGTGAGAAATTGCCATACGGGTTAGTAACGTTACCCAAGGTCTGCAGCCTGCAGGCATGACCAATGAGTAAGGGATGAAACGTCGTTTCTACTTATCATTTTATTTATGCAATCAGGAGCAGCTGATAATTGATATAATCGGAAGCAGACAAGTGCTGCTAAATCAAGTTGTTGAGAATGCAATGTGTGCAAATCTCCAAATTAATGGCAAGCAACACTTATAAAGGAGGGCTGATGGAAATATTTTCTCCATCATTAAGTCTCATGTCAGATGCTAGACAATGTATTAAACATAACAAACATGCAGAAGACTGTTGCAGATCCACTAAGAATCAGGTTCTGATCTTCAACAATATGCTAAGTGAACTACTACAATATGCAATATGGCTAAATTTCAAAATAGTAGCCATCTTCAACAAGCAATATGTGCAGCCAGTCAAAATATTATTGTGCAGGCAATAACAGTTTGGTTCCCAGAATGACGGACATTATTGTGATACAGAATAAAAAGTGAATTGAAACAAAGTGAGAAAAATAATGTCAAAGGCATATGCCATGAAATATAAAACAGTAGGAAAAAACATGGTGAAGTTTAAAGATCATACGTAACTTCTGTTTCTATAGAGAATCTATATATATATATATATCTTGGAGTGGGTTCAAGTTCAATTGAGAACTGAGCAAATCAAGCAATTAAACGAGTTCAATTAATTGAAAAAAATGGAAGTGGATAGATGAAGTGGACAAATGCCATAGTTGGAGATGGGGTAACTCTAGAGCAAAACGTGTTTTTTTCCACCTATCTCTTGTATTAGTTATGTGTCCCCCTCACACTTTTTGAACTCTCTCTTCTCTTTTTAATTGTTAAATTCAATTTATATAATTATATTGATATATTTTTTTAACAACAAATAAGTTTTAGTTTAACATCCATTTTAGATATTTTTTTTCTAAAAAAAAAATACAAAAGTTCAACATGCTAAAGTTCAACCTGTTAAAAATTGAACTTTGAACATTTTGACATTTGAACTAAAAACTTTTAAATTTGAATTATGAGCTCTAAACATTAGCACTTTTTTTTTCAAACAAATATCCAATATGGATCTTAAATTAAATCTTGTATTTTTTACAAATAATTATGAAATTTGATTTTTTTAAAATATCATAATAATTACATAAATTAATTTTAAGAACTAAAAATAAAAATTAATGAGTTTGTATAAGGAGAAATGATGCAAGTGGCAAGTGAAATGAGGACTAAGTAGGACACGTTATAGTCATATTGTAATTCGTGAGTGTGGATAGTGGGACACATGACACTTTCTGTTTGACTGTCACGTTAAAGACCAAACTACTCCTATGAAGGTGAGACAATTGACGAATTGTGAGTCGCTAGTTGAATGGTTCTAATATCTCATAAAAGAAAGAGGTTCTTGTATATCCCTATCTCTATATATATACCTTAATACGAAAACATAATTGGCTTTTTTTTACTTTAATGGTAACTTTTTAGACTCTTTACCACAACGTTCTACTTATCTACAAGAATGTCATTGATTTTTTACTATAGTACACTCATTGATAAATAATCTTGGACGATTATGGCATTACTATCAATTTATTCACAAGTATGTTATTGGTCTTTCCTTTTATGGTAGTATTTTAAAATCATCTTAAACATATTCATACTTATCTTACCCATATTTTAAAATAATTTGATTTTACCAAAACAGTCGTTGAATAGATCTCGTACAATCATAACTGATTTAATATATTTAGATTATTTATTTTTCATAATTATCTACATTCAAAAATTCTAGAGCACTATATTTATTTTCATCACCAGCTTTTTCACTATGTTGTCTCTACACTTATATTTTATTTTAAGTTTTGTTGTAAATGTTTTTGTATCATCTTTATTTGAACTTGTTTTAATATGACGCGTCTATATATATGTTTGCTTGTATTTTTCAGAACCGATGTTTTTTGTTTTACAACTTTTTTATAGCAAGTTTACATATGACTTCATCTTTTTTATTTTTACAAAAAAAAGGGTGATCCTCTTAGATTTTATTTAATAGGAACCAAAAGGCCTGATCCATGCCAATACAGTAGCATGTCTCATTTAGCCAAAATGAAAGAAGGATGCAAATTTAGGCTGTGTTTGGTTTATGGAAAATTTGGTGGAAATGAAAGTTTAAGGAAAAATTGAAAGGAAGTGGAATCCTCTAAGGATTCCATCTAATTTTCTTTTATTTGGTTTCATAAGAAAAATATCAAGGAAAATTGTTAGAAATCCATTTCATTTTCCATAATCATGAAAATTTTTATGAAAAATATGTAGAAAAATATCAATTTTCATCACTTCATACATTGAATTTGATGAAATACATTGAATTTGTTCAAAAAGTGGTTATTTGTTTGAGATACATTGAATTTTATTATTGATTTGTTAGAAATAAGAATCATATTTTCCATCTAATTTTTTTACCTCTTATTTTTCATTTAAACCAAACAAAGAATTTTACTAATTTTCCATCAAATTTTTCTTTCCGTCAAATTTTCCCTAAACCAAATACAACCTTAATGAATCCCAATAAAAGGTATGCATAACATCTAAATGAATAGTTGTTCTCGCCTCAAATGAGAAGCTCGAAGAAGTAGATATATGGTTTCCGCTCTGCCGACCTTGGAAGGCCAATTTGTCTCCAGTTTTATTTGCTTCTCTGAAAATATGTTTTACTCTAACCTGGTTACATACTTCTTGAGTGCTAAGTGCATTTCTATGGACAAGAAATTCTCCCCAACAAGGTGTCTGCTGATATCTTAGAATCTGTTGTAAAATCCTCCAATGAAACATCATGTTCCCTTACAAGCCTAAAACCATCCAAAGTAGCCTGAAATTCAGTTTCAACATTTGTGATACCATTATAAGACAATGCGAAGAACAACATAGGATCTCCGTCCAAACCGTGCACGATACCTCTTTCACCAGAACCGGTTGCAGCTTTTACCCCATCCATATTGAGTGTAATCCCTCAGGATTCTAAAGATGTCCATGATGCCCGCTGAATCTTCTGTCGGCCTGATATGACACACATGGCTTGTAAAGCCAGTTTATCATCAGAGGGCTATGTTTTGAAACCTAAATTGGTCACCATGATTAGCAGCCAGCCCTGAATTTTTCATTCAAAAATTGATAAGTTGAGGACATTTTCATGCAGATGACGATCACATCACACCAAATTTTTCAAAAGTTACAAGACACCATTGCACAAGAACATCATCCAATTGTGTCTTTGGACCCCAACTTCCAATCAAAGTTCATCGCAGTTGGAAAAGAGACCTTACTATCAGCTTTTCCAAAATACACCCTCACTTGGACCGTATCGTTTCGGCCAGCTCCCCGATTATGAAAAAAATGATTTATCATTTCAACATAAGGCACTCGAGAACACCTGCTCTTAGATGCTAACTGAACACACCTCATCTGAATTCGCAAATCGACTGAGACTGCATTATTGAAAAGCTTCCAAATGAATGCATTGATATTTGTCAGGATCTATGGACTTTAGTTCCAATCCCATTCCCCCGATGGAACCAACTGCGACAAGGTCTTTGGGGAGAACTAACCTGATGGTGATTTCGACCAAAAGATCATGTCCTCACCGGTGTCGTCCAGCTTCACACCTCTCTAAGTGTCTCCCATTCTAGAAGGAAACACCTCATGATGAAGATACTCCTTAATAGGCATGCTCTAGATATCTTCTTGCACCAGCATCAACAGAAACGCATGGGCCAACCTTGTTGTACCGTTTCATAAAATGACACCAATAGTGAGCTCGGATAAGAGGGATAAGAGGACGTATCGAACACCATACAACTGGTCCATTTGATTGAGAGCTAGAAACTTCACTGGAAGGACCATATTTTGACGCCATAAATTGCTCCCGAAGAGAGTTATTCTTCCAGAAACTCGATGACAATTTTTCTATAAGTCGCATGACATAGAAAATAGGCGTCAGGGCCGGCTGAGGCACAGTTGGGCCCCCACCGAATCATAGGCCCCAACTTAAAAATGAATGTGCCAAGCCATAACCCACATTAACAAACAACAGGCCAAGAGAAATCTCCCAATTAGCCCACAAATTAAATTTTGGATCTGCGAAATGGGTTTCAAAGCCATACACGCATGCCTCAGGGTAGCTTGGTATTGGGTTGGCTGTCACAATCTTTTTAAATGGGAAGCGCTTCTCTGCAAATCTTACAAATTAGCAATGTGGGATAAAAATCTTTGACTTCCCTTACCACAGCAAATCAATATTGTTTGAGTTGTTAGAAATCATCTACCTAACCAACAACAAAAATTTTATACAATGGTCTGAGACATAACCTTCTGAGCAAAGAATTCTGTCTTTAATGTGGTGAACCATGTCATAGGGGTTTACAGAGTAAGTTGATTTTTTGTAGTTGTCTTATGTTTCATTTCATAACTTACAGACACCTACGTCAATAAACAACCTGCTCTGATAGCCTTGTGTTCCCCACCATAAAGATATTCCTCCACCCTTAAGATTATTTTGAGGATATGACTTCCATCTCAATATAGCAATATTAGTAGCTTGTATGTATACAATTATGAAACTACTCCACAATCCTCAAATATGGGATTGATCTTGACTTCCTCTTTAGAGAAGTTGATATACATTGTTTTTACAAACACTTATATTGTTGCAGTTTAGACTTATTTTTCATTTGTAACTTTTTTGCATCACCATGGAGTCGTATTGATGGATAGGTACTAGATTAAATATGCGGCTTATGTTCCTTTTGTTTTCCAGGAACTAAACAAACATGTTTAGGTTTGCAAGTTTGGAACTCACAAGAAACTACAAGGCTCAGATCTCATAAGTAAAATATTCCAGTGGGCAAAGTCTTTAACTATCAAAGTCAGCTGCGCTCCCTCCTTCTAAATGAATTTGAGTTGTTGTTTGTAACATATATAAAAGGCCCAAAACATATTATTGTCTAGGGTCCCCAAATTGTCTAAGTCGGCCCTGATAGGCGTGATGCCAATACCTCTCTTACATTTTGTCTGACACACCTGAGTCCAGCTAACCCATGATATTATTTCGAATGACCAAAATCTCATAAGACTTGATGCACTGCAACACAATTTTTGGCACCGGAAGAGATGACCAAAATATGGATATTGATTGCTGATAAGACTGATTAGTGCAAGCTTATCCTCCCACCAAAGGAGATTTGCTTCGCCATCCACTCTTGAATTCTACTTCGTATCTTGGACATAGTTTCATCAAAATTAAAAATTTTATCTCAGACCCGGAAACAATGGAGCTCTTGAGTAGGTTACAAGGAAAGAATCCGGCGAAAATCAAATGTTGCGCAAACCAGTAGCTCGACAAGACATAAGAATCTTGTTTGAGAAATAAATGATGCTTTAGAATGGTTTATAATCTCTCCAGAGATACTATAGAATCTCTCAAGCATCTTCAATAAATACCGGACGGAAGAGGCTCGGCCATTGAAGAGAAGAACAACATCATTTGCGAACAAGAGATGTGACAGAGGCCGACTTGCATGTCTACAAAATACGGCTGCAGCTGGCCATCCTCAGTGGCGCTGTCAATGATCCGACTAAATACATCAAGAGCTAATACAAATAAAGACGGATAAAGAGAATCACCTTGCCAAACCCCTTAATAGATCTAAAAAATTCATACAATTCGTCATCCCATTTCACCTAAGTATTTACATGAACATAAGAATGGTACTATCCTCTTGTGAAATCATGCAAAGCACTAGATCGACGAAACCCTGATCCAAAGGCACGGATTTCAGGCCAAATAGCTTCTCAAAGTGATGAGCTACAGCCATACCAATATGATCTCACACACGTCACACCACTCCCTAGACAGAAGTTGATTACCACATTACTCATGCGTTCTGACGTTGGACCAATCATTGAGACATCAAAAGTCCACCGCAATTTCAGCTTTATGGTTTCACCAATATTGGTTATACATCACTTGTGAAGATTCGAGGTCGGCATGATCCCCTTGATGTCAACGTAGAAAGAAATATGCTCAATGAACTACTGGATAGATTCCAGAACAGTAGTGATATTCAACAAGCAATATGTGCAGCCAGTTCTAAAACTTTCATACACCAGGTATATGTAAACTCTTGTGAAAGGCAGACTCACATTTAACCAAACTTCCAAAAATATCCAAAAAACATTGAAAATTTGATCATAGCATCTAAAAAAACTAGACATTTTTTTTAAAAAAATCAGCATTATGCAGGCAGTAACTGTTTGGTTCCCAGAATGACAGACATTACTGTTATACAAAACAAAAAATGAATTGGCAAAAAGTGAGAAAAATAATGTCGAAGGCATATGCCATGAAATGATGAAATATAATACAGTAAGGGAAAACATGGTGAGAAGCTTAAAGATCACAAGTAACTTTTGTTTAAATAAAGAATCTATATATCTAGGGGAGGGTTCAAGTTCAATGAAGAACTATATTTTTCGTGAGAGAACTGAGAATTTCTTCTCACCCATCCAATCAAGTAACTAGACGGATCTGATTAATTAGAAAAAATGATAGTGGGTAGATGAAGTGTACACGTGTGATATTTTGAATATTTGTGTGTAACAATGACACAATGTAGGAAGATCTTAAGAGGCTGCTGTTTGGGCTACCCCCAAGATATAGGGAATCTGTTCGGGCTACATGTCACGACCCGAAAAAAAATGTGGATCGCGATGGCGTTTGACTTGTCTCTTTTTGACTTTTAGTCAAACAAGCCTCTGCGAAGAAAATTCAAAGTCAAATATTCAACGTACTAATAAAAGAACATTCCGCATTCAAAACTATTCAAAATCAACCCAAAATCTTACCCAAGTACATTGGAGCAACTACTACAAAGATGACAAAGTAACACAAATTAATTAAATGTTGACTGAATGAAACTGACTGAAGACTTGATGGAACCGTACTGAAAAGCTTGCTCGTTGCTACCCAAACACCGTTGCTACTGACCGACTACTGATCTGAAAGAAAATTTTAATATTGGGGGTGAGTCAAAAGACTCACACTATGAGTAAACAACTCGCTACGTATTTGGCGAGCCGGATGGGGATTTCTTTTATTTTAAGTTGATATCGTATTTATAACGTGCGGCTCGCTCACCCTTCGTACTTTTATTGTGTACGTGGGGGTTTATTTATCTTCCTGTTAGCACATATATTTCTTATATCACATTGAATGTCATAACATGAGCCCCTTTTGGCTAGGCCCTTTTTGGCCAAATGCAAACGTGAATGCGTGACAGACATGAACTGCGACGGAAGCCCTTTTTGGCTAGGCAGTTGTCACTGCCGATCCGGATCAATCATATAACAGAACGCGATATCATCGCGGAAACAGAACGTCGCAGACATGATGCAGTGTGTATGCATATGAATGAATGCTCAAGATAACAATTTTTCTTTTCCACATGAGTATATATTGTTCACATATTATACTCATTATTCTTATTTAATAGTCACATATTTAATTTTGTACGAAAAGAAATACGTAGGAATTATTTACTCACCTCTACTGAGCCAATCCACCAAATCCTTAAAGAACTTGAGCAATAATAATGCTCCATTATAACCTACAATTTTACATTCCATAAGGAAGGCACACAAGCCTAAAATCTCATTGTTAACTCTTTAAACACAGATTTAATAGTCCAACTTTGACCGCTAATAACTTCATAACCAGACACCACTAGCTTACGATTTTTATACCGCTAGAAAGCTTGTTTCGAGCTAAACAATTTAGACACAAGAATCGCTTAATTCGGATATCGTAAGCTTAAGATTCAGACCCTCGAATTTGGATGGTCGAACTGTCTAATTCTAACAGACAGGTTCGTACTCCTTACTTTGGAACGTTATTTCTCCCTAACCAAGTAGAATTAGGAAACATGTCGCATATACCTAGAAACTACGTTTCACGTAGAACATGTTTAAGGAAAGAATTACTCAATTTCAATACCAGAACAGGAAGATATTGAGGTCCGAAATCAGTAGGGAAAACTGCCCAAACCCAGCAGACAGCTTTCTACTCCTATCTTTCAAATCAGTTATCTCATTACTCCGGTTGAACTAGAACTCGAAATTTATATGGTTGGAAAGATCTTTTTATGTAGATTAATTTAGAATCAAGAAACACTACAATTGGATGACGGAAACTCAGTTTAAAGCCATGACAAAAGTAGTCAACAACAATTGAATCTACCTAAATGCGGTTTACCTTAAAATCTCAGCAGCTTAAAAGAACTCATATGTTGCTGCTACCGTGTGGCTAATAAAAATGGTCCATCTCCAGCTTGACTGTTTTTAATAGAGGCTTCTGTTCGGCATCTAGCCAATTGATACTCTTCCCCGAGTAATTCATACGGTACGCAAGGCCCCTTTCGTCCAATTTTCCAATCACCATATCTTTCATATCACTCCTGATGTGCTTGATCAACCATGAGCAGCTTGGTGAGTGTCGCATCGAGTGGCGCCATAGAAAGATAGCAATGCTTTTAGCACCATTGATATCCAAACCGAGATAGAAAATCAACTCAGCGCAATTAACACCGTGGCTATCGCAAGCGGCAGTGCCAAAACACGCCATGGTTTGGTGTTCAATTCGATGAATTTTGAAGGCGTTGGCTGAGAAAGATCGGAATGGAAACGATGTTGATGCAAGGGAGATCTTCGATTTGGTTCAAAATTGAGAGCGGAAGTGGTTAAGAAAAATTGACAGGGGAGGCGGCTTAAGTTTGAGGCAGTGGGGGTTTTTCTTCTTTCGTTCTTCTTCTTCTTCTTCTTTTTTTTCTCCTTATTTATCTATACACACAACCATCTTGAAGCACTCCCGACTTTGCTGCGGGATTTCTGGAGATGGGATTGCTTTCCTCTCCCTCTTGCTGATTTTATGGAGATAGACTCCTCTTTCGGCTATACAAAAATATAAAAGGTGATGCTCCACCTACCCTACATGTCATACAATTATTACACTATAACCCCGGGGTTACCCTCTTTTTATACAACTACACTACCCACCAACTCCATGGTATTTTTGAGGCTGCTAGTTTTGGAGGTTCCAACATTGACCCAACTGCTTGGGAGGATAAGAAGTGTAAAGGCGAGTCTAGGTTCCCTGCTCAGGTTCGAATCCGCATTAGGAAAATATGCAAGGCACTGGAGGAGGATGCCTTTAGGCCAGTGTTACACCACTATGATGGTCCAAAGTTTCGCCTTGAGCTCTCAGTTCCAGAGACCTTAGACTTGATGGACTTATGTGAGAAGGCCGGTGTTTGAAGGGTATTGGTGATCCCAAGATCTGCGCTACTATAAAGCATGCTCGCCATGGTCTGAGATTCATCAGATTTACTTCGCCCGACCCATATGATTTGAATTATGTGTCTTTGCCAACAATCCTAGCATCCGAAGGACTAAGGATTTCCTTCAGTTAATGTCTAATAGTTTGAACTTTGTACTTAAGTTTGTCCCAATGTAATGTTTATGAAGAACGAATGAACAAACCAGCTGTTCAGTTGACTGAAGGGTATTTTCATGGTTAAAAAAAAAAAAACTGCACTTTTTCACTAATCTCATGTCATCCGTTATGTATCTCCCTTACAATCACGTCTCATGTCAAATCAATGGGGCCTTCAAAGTTTAAATGGGTATTCATTATTCTACGTATTAGCCAAAACATCTTAACATTAATTTTGAGTATTCGGAGATTTAGGGCTGTGATTGAAATCAATGAGGACTTTAAAGTTTAAATGGGTATTCATTTCTAAGGGGTCAACTGGCATCCAGAGAGGACGAGACTGCAGATAAAAGATATGATAATTGCCAACTTTATTTTTGTAATTACATCATACAAGTACGGAGGGGGACTTTTGGTACCATATTAAGTAACACATCATACAAGCATAAATACATTCACTGTATAAAATATGCATACAGACTTTGATAACTTAACTTAAAATCATGCTGAGGCTAGAGGTGGCACTTCCGATGGCTTCCAAAACCTATTGAGCAACCATTTCGAATCAGCTACAATGGCATAGCCATCCTCATTCCGGTGCCAGCTGAAGAAAGCATGAGTTCTATTCTTTATGTCAAAAATCCCATGCCCAAAACTGGCTTCCCTGTAAGCTGAGTAAGTGGGCTGCGGCTCTGTCATCCTGAAATATTTGAGAAACCATTCAATTTGGCACATAGATCATTAGTTCAGATTATTTGAGGGCTTCATATTGTTGCAAGGTAAACAGTACTCTGTTACTAAGCCCTCTAGGTTTCCTCCATCCCCGATAGTTACGTATATGGGCGCCGACTCATCTTTTATGGGATCACATAATCCGTTTGTAATGTTGTATGCGATGTTGGAAGCACGCTCCTGTAATGATGAGAGTAGGTTTCAGTGTCAGTTAACTCCTTACTCCTTATGCTACTAACAGGATTCGAGCTCAATAAAAGAAAACGGAAAAGGCAGATTCCACTCACCGAGCGTTCATAGGCGTGTACGTGACCGGCAAAAACCACATCCACTTTGTGCTCAACAAACCAAGGCTCGTACATCACCCTCATGGTTTCTCCTTCCATATACGTGTCCGCGTAACTATTATACAGAGGACAATGCATGAGAACGAGTAGCCACGGGGTCTGAGTCCGGTTCACTTTTGCCCATTCCTTTTCCAACCACTCATACTGAGGAGTGTATTTGCCTAATGAAGAAATTCAGATTTCCGACCCCTGTGTAACGTTTAAAAGCGTATGAAAAGCACAGGGAGTTATGTTGAGAAAGCAAAACTATACCGAAAGCAGAATATGAAGACATGACGATTATGTAGGCTGAAGCTCGCTTGATGGAGTACCAAAGAGGAGACGTGCTGCCAGATGCTTCGAATGGAACATGGTAACGCGATTTATAGGGGATAAAAGGTTTATGCTCTCCCTGCAGAAGTTTAGCAATGCTTAATCTCACATGTAAAAAACACAGCTAATCAAAAGGGAGAGGTCAAAAAGCTGGCAGATCAGGAATTCATGCGCAACTCAATACAAGAACTCTATCATGAAAGCTAGACAAGGTAAACTCTTATAAGAGTAGATACACTGACTTCTGACACGTACGAGATGAGGTGCGAAGTCAAGCTCATGATTTCCTGCTGTCCAGATCCAAGGTTGATAAGCAGCACTTCCCTCAGTAAACCTTCCCCATGTGTCCCACCTGACGTTGTCATGAAATGGATAGTTGTCTGCATAGGAGAGGTCTCCAACAAACAACAATGTCTGTCCCTTGGCAGGGTTTTTCTGGTAATGAGCAAGTGTTCTGTTTGAATCAAAGGTTTGCCCAAGGTCACCTGTTCAACGATTTTTGACGGGGTAAAAAAAGCAGGATTAAAATTATCTGCATAACTATGAATGCTGAATCCTTCAAAAGAAAGGAGAAGTACCTATGATACCGAATGTGTAAGGCACGTCAGGGCCAGGACTTGGGGGAGTGGTGAATGTAAAAGTACGGGAAAAATTGCCATCACCCAAACCCAGCTGATAGTAATACGTCGTGTCAAACTGTCACAAAAATACGAGTACATATTACACACTACCAGAGTACTAGAGAAGGTTAGCCCGTAAGTAACAGTAATAGGCACCTCTAAATTTTTGAGTGTGCAATGGTGAATATAACCAGATGTGTAGCGAAAATACTTGTAGGTGAGAACAATCCCTTCAACGTACTTTTTCTTCTTGCTACCTTCAACCCAATAATACACTGTGTTTGAACCTGGTGAATCTGGTGTCACCCATGAGACAATGAGCCCTCTCCCCTCATGATCACCTTGTGTTATGTGAACCTTAAATATATCACACCAACCAAGTAAACCCTAAATTAAACCAGACTGTGGATATAAAGAGAGACCAAATACCAAACATCAATCACATTTCGTCATCCAAAGGCGAAGGCATTATCAGCTGGTGAGAAGCAATGTTAACTTGATAGAGTGTTAAAGTTGGTTCTTCTCATAATTTCATACCTCATGTATATTTTGTTCAGTTCTGGTAGTGTTCATCAAACCAACTTTAAAATTCAGGAAACATTTATAGAGGGACAAGAAGTTCAGTCAGGCATTCAGTCGAACACCTAGCTCGCACACAGAAGTATCACAAAGCCGGCAGCCAGAACTAACCTGCTTCTGAACTTAAAAAATATCTTCTGTCGAACAACCTGCACTCACAGAGGCATCAGAAGACCATGGGCAGAACTAACCTGCTGAGGAGCATTATAACCCGGAGGTGGTCGGAAAACGTCACTGTTCAACGGCATATCAAGTGAATAGTCCACAGACCGAACAAAACTACTAGTGATTCCACCATCAGTGAACTCCACAACATGAAGAAACAAACCCAGAAGGGAACAAGAGAGAACAACAGAATCCAACATGACTGAAACCAGTTTCTCAGATGAATTGGGCAAGATGATCAGATGATAATAAAGCTGACATATTTGTGGCTACAGAGCCAAACAGTCCAGACATTTCATTTGAAAATGACCAAAGGGAATATTCATCAGAGTATAATAGAATATGCGCTGTCTCAATCTGAGATTTTAAATCATCAACAAATCGAAGAAGAAGGTGTAGTGAACTGGAATGGGTAATCTGCATGTAACCTCAAATGAAGGAGGTTGGTATGGAACTAATCAGCATACAACACTGCCAGTGATGGTTCGAACTGATGACATTAACAGATAGCCAAAACAAGCAAAAGTTAAAAATCAGATGAAGGAATTTGTGACATGATTATAAGCTGCTGCTAATTCTGCAACAATGTTCTCTACTTTATTCTAACTGATGAAAAAATCTGAAGCAGTAGGGAATGCGGGAAAAAAAAAAGTGTGGAAACTTGGCACTTTCGAAGATGATCTACCTTTAGTTGTTGGTGTATCAATGTGCCGAGCGGAAGAAAAAAAAGTGTGCAAGTGAGGTGTGGGATTATCTGATTTGCGACGGAGAGCAGAGAAGCCCAGATGCATCGGCGCCAATAGCAGCAAGATCACATACAGAACACAGTTGGCCTTCTTTGGAAGGGACAAACTGGGAACTGCAGTAAGGGCATAAAACATTCTTCTGGCCTCTGTAGATTGGGACGTATGTGGCTCCACAGACTACAAATGGGTTTCTGTAGTCGTAGTTCAGATCTGAAGCATCTTTGTTGTTTCTCTCAGAAGCTTGGAGGACTTGTCGAGCTGTTTTTGCTTGGTTTTCATTTGTTGGGTTGGTTTCCAAGAGTCGGCGCGCAAACTCTCCTGCAGTGCGAAGATTTCCAGCTTTGTAGCAGATGGTCATGGTATTCAGCAACGCAAGCCTCATATGAGGGGGCTGGAGATGGCAGTTGGTGAAGTAGGCAGCCAGCTCTTGTTGGCGAATTGGGTCGTCTTTCAATTCCCTCCTTTTAAGTTCCATTTTCAAACCCACAACATATTCTCTTACGATGATGATCAGTTCCTTCACTTCGTCTACCTCTCTCCTCGAGTCGACAACGATCAGCGGGCATGTGTGTAGAATACTGAGAAAAAGGCGCAAAGCCTCAGCAAACTTCCCTGCTGTTGTGGCCTTGTAACCTGATTTTAGCTTCTCTTCCAACTGGGTGAACTCGAAAGTAAGTCCAGGTGGTCCCCTGACATTAGGGGCAGCTAACTCGTGCCAACCTCTTTCAATTGCTACAGAGATCAATGGGGCTGAAGGTAAGGCGCAGACGTAGGAATGGCTGCCCATGCTCAATTCCAGGAATAGAGATTTCAGAGGTGCAAAGTTCATTATACCGATCTGCCTACGCAATAAGCACATAGCGGTATCAAAGTTGCCAGCGGCTGCATGTTCAGCTGCAAGTGATGACTTTTGGATCCATATATGAGTCACAGGCATACCAGGAGTAGGGGCGACAAATGCAGAAGAGCGACCAACTACAGTGTCTTTAGGAGAAGCGACGTCTGCAGGTAGATCAAGATCCTCAAGATCCCAGCCTCCCTCCTCACTGCCATCAAGAGCATCTTCCTCCAGCACAGCACTTATATCTCCAATTTGCAAGTTCTCCATGTCAACTATATCCAATTCCTCTCCCCAATCCCCATCAACAGCCTCCTCATATTCATCTTCCACATTATTCCCAGTATTATCCATACCGCTCTCAAAAATTCCTCTCGATATTGTCAGCAATGGCCAATCCCCGCCACACACAATGGGACTTGGGGGCATCAACAAAGATGCAGTTTTGCCCTCCGTCAAAGAAGGAATAGCATCTCCAAGTTCACTAGCCAAGCGTTCAGCAACATCTTGAAGGCCATGAGTTGAAGCTGTCAGATAAGCAAGGGGCAAATGACCTGCATTTTCCAATATCTTAACACGCTCTTGCACATCGCCAAGGTAGAGCGCGTTATGAAACTGACCCATTATGTCATTTTTCACTTGGGCAATTTTCAGCATTTTAGATAGCTTATCCATGTTCCCCGTGATAAGGTAGACGAATGATAGTCTCTCGAAATTCTTGGTTTTCTGATATGCGTACTCTACAATGTTTGCATTCCCTTGGCGAAGGGCCTCAACTCCCAACCTGTACCAGTAATCTTTCTTGTCAATCTCCTTTGCAGAAGCTACAGCAATCTGGATGTTTCCACACTCCACTGCTAAGTTGAACCGAGTTTTCTCATCTTTCACAAAATGTAGAGCAATCTCAGGGAAGCCTTTCTTCTGGAGATATGCAATCACAGCCTGTCCACAAAGGTCTGAGCTCCTGATCATGGCCATCACCCGGTCATACCTCTTCTTAAGAAGACAAAACTTGAAAATATATTCAGTGGCATCTACTGCAATGGGACAGATATTCCCATCTCGATCCAAGCAAAAGATTGTGTTTCCAACTATTTTAGTGATATACACAGGAACATCATGAGTTCTAATAATTCCATGATCCCCATTTGGAAGGCAGTACTTAATATGGTTCAGGGTTGTGTAAATGAACACCCCATTGTCATCCCAGGCTCCACTCTTAACACGGATGGTTTCGTGAAGAGTGCATCTGTGGTCAAGCTTTTTGTTCGCTAGAACAATAGAATGCTTACTCAGAAGAGCAACTGTCTCCAAGTCACTCGACCAAACAACATACCTGACAAAAGAAGTTTGAAGCTCCCCAAGAACCATCCTCTGTTGGAGATCAAACATAACAACTCTATCTTCAGCTCTGCATAACAGGTTCCCAGTGCCACCATAAAATATGGCATCAGTGACAACTGGGAGAAGACTCTTCTTTACGATCTCGTTACTGAGATTTTTAACTAAAACCTGATTAGTACTCTTCTCTAAAACTGCAAATCTGTTTCGAGCTACAAATATGGCTGAACTACCATGACCTCTTCTTGCCTCTGGAACAGTGTCCGCTCTCCCGCTAGTGTCTTTTGGCATATTATAAAGCTCATAAGATCCGCCATCAGTGTCTAAGCATATCAATACAGCATTTTCAGTTGGGCTGTAGGAGAGAGTTCTGGGGCTCTGATTGAAACTAGATGAACCAGGCCTGCGGATAGGAATCACTTGAACATCCCTCTGAGCTGAAAACTCATAACAGCGCAAAAACCTATCTTTAACATAGTACATGAAATCACCACTAACAGAAAAAGCAGGACGTTCCCTCTCCAACTTGAAGACAATCATTCCACTATCATGACCAGCTGCCAACAGATTCATTTCCGGATGTGCTGCAAGAACCCAGAATCTGTCATGCTCTCGCCGAAAATTCTGAAGCCCGGTTCGCTTGGTTCCATCCCAGACTCGGATACTTTTATCTTCTGAATTGGATACAATAAGATCTTGCTTAGGATGAAACAGAACGCATGAAACATTATTCATATGCCCTCTCAAGGTGTCCACTTCCCATGCTTTTGTGTCTGAAATATGCGAACACATAGAAAGAGTGAAAGAAGTAACCAAGGAAAATCAATACATCAAAACGACAGCCTTCGCAGAGCAATCAAGAAAAGTAGAGGCGCATAAACGATTTCGAAAAAAGCAAAACACTCAAATTTGTAATCGTACCATTCATTCGCCATAGCTTCACTAACCGGTCATCTGCAGCAGAAACAATCAGTGGGAGCGAGGGATGGAAAGAAACCCAGTTAACTCCCCTATCATGACCCTCTAGCACATACTTAACAACAGCGTCTACTCCACCGAAAAAATCAGTGTTCATTTGACTCAGACGCAGTATGTCATCAACAGGGGCTGCTGACTTTTTCTTCAGGGCACTTATATCCCAAACACGAACAGTCTGGTCTAATGAAGCTGAGACAACCAGATCCTCCTTAGGATGAAATGAGGCACACATGACATAATGATTGTGTCCAGTTAATACAGAAATGCAAGTGCGTGACTGCCAGTTCCATATCCTGATTGTCTGATCATCACTTGAACTCACTATCCAGGGATGTTCGTGGTGAAATTGTACTGTGCGAATATAATCCAAGTGCCCAAGAAGAGTAAATAAACATCTGTGCAACTTGTAATTCCACACTTTAATCTTGTAATCATCACCTGAAAGGACAAAATGCTCACATGTGAAGCTACAACTATCTTTATATCATCTCAATGCAAAATAAATAAATTCCAGTTACACTCCATTGCGTAGAATTATAACTGGGAATCCTAAGGCATGACAGACTTTGGAAAGAGAGCACCATTGACCAAATGTATATAGCTTGAGCAAAAATGTAAAATGATGAGTCATTATTGTTTCATATCAGCACATTAACAAAACATTGTAGAGTTCTACACCATGCATGCGCATGACCAGCTAAGAAAAGATTCAGGTCAGATGGGATCATTTCACGACGGCCATTTTGATCCAAACCAGACTGGGCACATGTGCACCTCACACTGCATCTAACAAAAGGCACACAGAAAAATAAGGTAACAACAGACCTCCAGACACAAAAAGAGGCTGCAGTGTGTGGAAGTGAACACCGCGCACAGGTCCTTCATGCTCATCAAATCTGTCAATCAAAGTGCCCATTCTGTAATCCCACAGCTGGATCACGCCACTGTGAAGACTTGCTAAGATCCATGGCCTTTTGCTGTGAAAACTCAATCCCTTCACTCGGTTACTCTTAGTCTCAAACTTTGTCAGCATCCTTATAGTTCAAATCCCAGCCCTGCACAAAGAGAACAGTTTTTAACAATACATCTTCACAGGCGATCCATACACATGTCAAACCGATGCGCAATTCAATCTGAACATCTCCACCATCTGAAATCAAGCACAACTCAATACATCAATCTCCACCAAAATGTGGTTACCACCCAATTCCCATTTCATCTTTCTTCCTCCCAATGCAACAAAGCTAAATTTTGATATGTTCTAAAACTACATTGACACTACCATATTACCTTCAGATCTAACAAAGATGGCGGCAAATCAATCAATATAATAAACCCCGCCAAACTCAGGATCGCAGTAGCGCAGAAAAGACTAGTCCAGATTTGGAATCTGGGCAGAGAAGGAAAGTCGCGGCATTGATCCGCAGCAGATCGTCAATGGCGATGAGAGTGGTGCGAATGAGAAACGCGCGTGCGAGTTTAAGTTTGTTGTCGAATCTCAATACGAAAAAATGTCGGAAATCTGAATCAAGAAGTTTCATTTAATCACACTTTCATCCTATAAGTAACAATATACGTGTTCCCAATCCCACCCCTTAACATATATATATATATATATATATATATATATATATATATATATATATATATATATATCCTTTATTTATTTTTCACCATCTTTGACTATATAAATATATATCCGTGCTTGATCACGAATAGCTCCTCCATGATGTCTATGAAATTACCATTTGGTCCCTCAAGGACCCAAAATCGAAACGACGACCTGGCCAGTTGTAGAATTTGATGACATGAGACAATGGAATAAGCAGCTCAGCTGCTGCGCTGAGCTACGAACGAATTTTATTCCCAGAAAACAACTCAACTACAATACTCGTTTCCAGCCAGAATCCAACTGAAAGAAGCAAGAACATTTGATTTGAGCACGCTAGAGGGAGTGAGGAAGTCACAGCGTCTGAAACGATAAGAAAAATGCATACATTCAACATCCAGAGGACCTGACGTGAAGCTCAAGTTTCTTTAAGCTTTATCCGATGCGAGTGATTTCTGAGGACGGTGACATGCTATTCAACGCGGGTCCTGTGAAATGAAATATGGAGATGGCAGCTAATGCACAAGTGAGTTTGAGTGGTGTCAACTGCAAGCAAGTAAAAAACAAGATTGTAAATCATGTGAAGTGAAGAAACATCAGTAATCACAGCAACATAAGAATGTTGTAACAGCTTTTCATAATAAAAAAGCTTAACTGTAGAGCACAATAAGATATATGCTATAAAGAGTCACTGACTACGAGCATGTTCGGAACAAGTGTTAGAAGCAATATCTCCCTGAACCTGAAGAAGCATCGGAAGTGATCTTTCTAATAATGAAGGCAGAATTTAGAAGTTGAGAGTTTCTGTAGCCTAACTTAGCAGTATTCTCACAGAAATCACTGAGCAAAAGGCGTGGAAAACTATTCATGGTATATGAAAACGGATGGGGGATTGAAGTGCAGACCAGGATCCACATCGACGAATAATGCACAACCATCAACCTGAACCTGGAGAAGCAAAGGCAATTGAATGACTGAAAATACCAACAATATCATGAAAACAATTTATAATGATGAATACATCTATAAGATTGAATATTTTGCCTACCCTAAAACAGCAGAATTCTAACAGGGATCAGAGAAAAGAAGTATGGTCAATTGTAAATATAAGCAAAAAAATCCACTCGGGAATATCCAATAATCTGCACCTTTCCTACATAGCACTGATATGTAGCTATAAGTTCATTGTTTACGGCACACTTCCTCCCTCGTATCTGAACAGGTGCCGGACGGCTGAAACAACATGAACAAAAGGCAACATGGGATCATACCTCTACAGATCAAGACAATCCAACCAATATGGCCGACCTGACAACCATAAAATGTAAGATGAATGTTATGCTTAAACAGTTCAGGCATCTATTTATCGATCACAAACAAAAATCATAACGCTGGTCCACAAGAGGTTCAGTTTCAGTGAACTGAAAATAGTGAGCATACAGTTAAAATTTACTAAGAATTGCATGATATTGAGATGCGAGGGGAGGCATCCAATGCAAGCATCTAAAAAAACTACCGTATTTTTATGTCAATAGGACTTTGCATTCAAGGTGAATAAAAGAGACATCAAACTGATGTAAAATCTGAGAAAATGGTAAATTACTTCTGAGTTCTGACTAATAAAAGAAGTCATGGTCCTCTGTAAAACTGTTGCCGACAACCAACCTACACTGTACATGTTTCAACAGCAAAATGTAAAAAGCTACCAACATGTGGTGTCGTTCTGTAGGAAGCTGGACTAAATAAGATAAAGGCAACCCAGCAATGAGAGTAAAGTTACAGGTGTTTGGCGAACATCTGCAGAAGGCAATCCGCTCTTCCATGCAAATCGAGAAGGATTCCCAGCACCCACAAATCAGACAAGTAGCAGGCAACTATTTGAAATTTTTATCTGCAGTTCTCAGCAGAACTATGTTTGATTTAAAGGAAATAGCCTCTTCTTCAGTGCACTTCCGGACAATTTATTGTAAAATGGATATGAACAACTTGAATTGCGGAACCTTGTTGGCCATCCTTCCTGATATCACAAAGTGAGCTTCATGACAGGGAAGACTCCAAGAACTCAGGCTCAGTGACCCTGGAAAACATTTAGTGGTTTCCAGCTGATTTCATAGTCATATGCCTTTCAATCCGTGTGTCAACAAAGCCACGAATCTGCAGGTAATTCAATGGAAAACTTAGATGACATAAACTGGCTGCTTACTCTCCACAAATAATGAACACTGTAACAAGTAATCATGCCAATATCGATGTAGAAGGAAGGGAATTCATCAACAAGTTCTGTAATCTGTGACACATTACATGGTTAGACATAAAATGCAACCTCAAATAAACCAGCAGGCAATTTCAGATATTAATCAACACAAATGAAATTGTAGGACACCTAAACAGATAAAGGTAGGATTTCTAGTCAGGATTGAATTGAACTCATATGAAAGCACCACTTATGCACATATGACATCTACATGTAAAAAAAAAACTACCCAATACCAATAATTGTTTGTGCACCTTGTTTTTGCGCTTAAAATCAAGAAACTCATGTACAGGCATTGCTTTCTCTGCATCTGATGTCTGCTCCATAACCTAGCAAAACAATAAAAATTGGTAAAACAGTTAAATAGTGACGAAATGTAAGGATTTCTATTCTTAAAAGCAAAAGGAGCAAGGAAGACAGGAAAGGTCACCTTTGCTGCAGTTTTTTTCATAATTGCCTTGTACCCGTCCCTGTCAATCTTTCTTGCTCTATAAAGTGGCATGAGCAATGAGGCAACATAATCCACAACCGCCTGCTTAATATGCTCCACTCCTTTGGGCATGTTTTCTAAATGCTTGTTTACTGTCACTTGTGAAACAGAACCCTCATTCGCTCTGCCTCCATGATTTGCAGGGGCCGATCTTGATGTCGCGTTGGAATCTTCTTCATCTTTCTCATGCATGGCCTGTTGATAGAAGTTAGCATCCGCAGCTGCTGCTTGCGATTGCCACCTTTCAATGGCATGGAAGTCCTTTAGGCCTTCACTACCAGCACCATCAACCCAGGCTTTTGTAAACAGATTACGGTTTGGAGCTGCACTTTCTCCTGAAAGTTCCCGGAAGTTCGCATGGTAAGCATCATCGTTTGATTGGCTATGATAATCTGCTTTGTCTACAGACATTGCAGAACCGTCAAAATCAGGACAAGCAGCAGAGAAGTCAACAGACCAATCCCTAACCCTGCAATTTCTAGAATCTATTTCCGCATAACACTCTTGCCTGCCCAGAACACCACTAGACCACTTCTTTCTGAACTCAGACTCATCCATTTGAGCATACTGTTCTCGTCTAGCAAATTTGTGAAAGGATGGTATTTTAGGGAGCACCACATTCGTCTTGACACTCAATGAAGCGTACGCCTGAAACGTTACTCATCACAATAAACAAAATGCCGAGACAGAAGCAGCAAATATATATATATATATATATATATATATATATATATATATATATATATTACAGTCTACAAAGCACTAAAAATAACCAAAGATGCATCAACAGCTATACGCAGATTTCACATCATCACTGGATCATGTACTGCAGCAAGTAGCGGCTCAATATCCACAGCCAATTTTGTTTCAATTGTTAAAAGACAGCTAAAGAACGAATATGAGAAGACAAACCTCAGCAGCTGCATGGGCAGCAGCACGGGCTGCTTCAGCGGCAGCTAAAGCAGCCTGTTCTTCTTCAGACATGACATAATTTTCTTCATCCTCCCTATTTTCCAGTCTAACAGTTGAGCTGTCAGATCTTGATGAAAGCATATCGGACTTTGATTCATTTTCTATCTTTATCATTTTGCTGTTCAGTTTCTTGATGTTTGCATTTGGACGCATATGACTGCCAGTTGATGAAACCATCAACGAGCTATCAGGTGCACCTTGATGTGTTCTCAAAGGTGGCTTTCCAGAAGCCACACCTTTTAGATATCTGCTCTTTGATGGGTTTGCAGTTTGCTTCAGCAATTTCAACCCACCATTAGAAGCCTTCTCCTTGCGAAAGATATCTAACCAGACACTGACAAGCTGACTTGCTATAGCACGTATGTCACGACTGGTATGCACACAAACCTTCTCTTTTACTGTCCTGCCTATGCCTGCATCCAAGTCAAAATAAAAAACAAGAAATAAGACCATGTATCATTTATGTCAATATCTTTTACAAATATAGAAGCAAGAACAATTTGCATATAGATCATTGATATTCGTACAACTTGTTATCTTTAAATAAAACTATAATTATTTAATACTCATAAGCTTCATATGTAACCAAAAGAATGTAGTTAAGCTAGATAAAAATCTAACAACAAACACCAGAGTAATAATGCAAGTAAATGCATGCACAAATTCAATAATGTGCGCTATTTAACATCGACTTCTCATGCCGATGGCCAATATCATACCAAAAAAGAAGACCAAAACAAAATAGTTTCTCATGATATATATGCTTCTCTTGGCGCCAACATTATAGCTCAGTAAAAGAAGGTAGTTGTAACAACAATTTATGCACACTGTAAGAAAAATGGGAAACAGTGTGAGCATGGTGTTTCAGTTATCTTGCCTGATAAACGAACTGCTAGTAAATTAGTCGAAACAATCAGAAGAATTCGCACACAGTGTCGCAGAAGCTGAGTTCCATCCTTGCCCATAGAATCCTGTTAAGATTCAAAATATTCTTTCCTCAGACAATCAAGTGTTAAACAACAAAAACTCAGTGACTGTCTCAGCTCTTTCAAACTAAAAAATCAAGCAACTGATCGGAAATCACACGTGCAGAACAGAATACATGAAAGACTGATGTGTAAGTTCATAATGTATTTACCAGCATCCATGAGTTCAATGTGGCCAGCCCTTCGTTGGTTCCAGCTAAAGACCTTAATTTTTCAACAGGAAGAGTCAATAGTTCTTTAGCCAAATGCAACCGTCCAGCAGTAGTTTTCACATTTGAAAACAAATCACGCAATAAAGCTTCTCTAGTCAGAATTTGAGTTCCGTCAAATGAGCTTTCATAAAGGGCATTTGATAGATCAACGGCCTCAAACCTCTTCTTAATGTCTCTCACTTCATCCCTCTCGGTATCAGAATGTCTTTGTGCAGCCTCTATGGCTTCAACTTCTGCTGTATGATCGTCTCCGGTGGTGAATATGTCCAGAATTCGAACAGCCTCTCGAAGACCACTTAACATTGCGCCGCCAACAGTGTCAGGGTGCTCCTTGCAAGTGGCTTCACCAGCAAAAAATAAGCAGTTCTCCACAGGTCTACCTAACAGATCATAGTCTTCTCCAGATGCCCCAATGGCGACATAAGAGTAAGCACCATAACTGAAAGGATCCCTGCCCCAGTCCGTTACCACTGAGGCAACAGGATTAGGAACTGTGTCCTCCCCGAAAAGTTTACGGAGAGTTCCCACTGCATGGTTTACATGATCAGTGGAGTTCAAACTCCGTCCTACTAGTGCAGCCTCACCCACCAACAAGGCTATAAGAACAGGAGCACCGACTGTTTTTTTAAGATTCCAAAACATAAAACATTGGCCTCGTTGCCTTGTTTCCTCAGCTGTAGCTCCAAAGTAGTCCACAGAATCATCCCAAAACACTTCTGGGAACTCCAAGACTACTTTGTCGAGTACCCCATACCCAAGTCTTTGAATAGAAGAGCGCTTCCACTGAGGTAAAGGGGGTTGAAATTTGATGGTATCTGCTTTTAAGCACCCAAGCGGCACTGTTACCAACACAGCATCTGCAGAAAACTCATCTCCGTTAGATGTCAACACTTTTACTCTGCTACGCTCATCACTAGTTTCGCCGGAGTTCTGTATATCGTACAAAATATCAGTGACCACTTGGTTCAGGTGGATCTGTAGTCCTGCTGCTAGAGACTCGACAACAGAACTGTAGCCCCCTTTAATCATACAATGAGGTCCACCAAAGCCTCCATAAACATCGTCTTGATTCCAATAAGGTAGTGATACTTCCTTTAGTAGTGCAGCGCAGCCATATTCCAGATGCGCAAAATGCCAATTCATAATCCTCCTCTCAAGGGGACTCAAAATGTCATCAATTGACCTCTTTTCAGCAAGAGACTCACTATCATCACTACCTCTAGCAGAATCAAAACAAGTGCCCCTCGTATTTTGAATGAACAGTGTACTGTCAGTTACTGACTGAGCCTCGCGACGCTTACTAAGGACATATTCAAGACCGTCTTCCAAGGACATTTTCATCACATGTTGTCCTTTTTGTGCAACAAGAAGAACCATATCATCAAGAAGGCTGTTATACTCATCTTCTAGAGTCTCATCCAGGTCAGATGGAACCTTCTGACCTGTGACAGTATCATAGAGAGGACAGTCACTGTTCAGGATAGTGAGCTTAAGACCTAGCTGAGAGCATATCAAGGAAGAAGGATCTGGCATTCTCTCGCTATCTATATCAGCTTCTACCCCAGTAATAATGCTGGCTCCTATATCAACAGGCACTGACAGAGATGTGTGGTCTGTGTAAACACGACCACCAATTCTACTCCTTGCTTCAAGAACAATGACAGAAACACCCTGTCGCTGCAAGTGGCGTGCTGCACTCAAGCCTGCTGAACCTGCTCCAATGATTATTACTCTCTTATTAACATCAGACTCACAATGAACATGATGATTTGTGTCAACATGATTCATGAAAGTAGGACCAATATTAGGACATTGAATTGCCTCTGGTCCTGATTCTAAATTTTGATCCAATGTCTCTTCGTGCGAATAAGTTGTCATAGGGTCCAAGTCCAGCATTCTCCCGGGTGACTTCCCATCTTTGGTATGTTCCATTCTGTGATCATCAGCCAATTCATCACTGCGCTCTTTCAGGCTAATTGATTCCTCAGCTGCAGTAGCGAGACTGATCCCTTTGGCGGAATTTGGTGCATAAATTTGATCATCAGCAGAAGATTCAACTTTTACCTCTATGGGAGCTTTATGATCCTCAACCTTGCCAACAATAAAGGAAACACCATCCTCCATATTAGCAACTGAGGTCACCAGCGGTTTCAAATTCTTCTCCTTTATTAAGCAATCTTTGTCAGTCATGTTTGGCACTTTTTTCTCCTTTTCAATGGCAATTCCAGCATTAATGAAACCCTGTTAAGAAGACTTTATTAGTGAGTATTGCAACGAGGCATAACAACATTGCAATAGCAAAAGAACAATAGGTTATTAAAAAATGGCATATCAAATGTAGTCAACATAAAATATTTATTAAATACTAAAGATGAGTAAAGAGTAATCAGACTTACACTGCGATCAAGAAAAGCATAGACTTCTCGAATGAGAGGAGCAAGTAAATGCTCATCCTTGGAAGGGGCATCGGTAACACCACAATCAGAGAGAAGCAAAATTCGACTGATATCTTTACTCCAAAGACCCAATATATGGTTTCTACATTACCAAACGAAAAGTTAAAAAAAAAAACCTCAGTATTAAATAAGTGAGAATGAGAATAATAGGGGAGAGAAGCCAGCAACTAAATTAGTCAGATTGTAAAACAAGCAGATTCATACAGTAACCATATTATCAAAGGCAGTGCAGAATAGTAGAATGGTTATTTAACGAACAAGACATATAACAATAATAACGGTGTGGATGTACATAGTGTAAAGGCTGCTGAAATACAACTCCAACTTTTAGATCCTCCAATTAAAACATTAAGATACTGAAACATAAAAATTAACAAATGTGAAATCAACTCAGGATCTCATCCCCCACGATACAGAAGCAACAGATGCCACGCAAACAGGAAGAATAAACCTATAAATTTTGACTGAAACAATAAAAAAGAAACTAATAACACTAAACATTTATGTTCTATCAGCAAGCCCATCAATTTTATCAAGAGGTTGCCCATTTCGATTACATAGTTAAAATATGCCTAAATAAAAAAAAATAACACCTGAGATTTTAAACACTAAACTATTCATACAGGGAAGTTCAATTCCTGCGACTGATTCCATGTTTTGGAAATTGATAGGCAATCATTTGCTTATTTGTAGAAACATATGCAAGTAGGAAAAGACAAAAATAAATTGAAATGTTTGGGAGACAACACATTTGCTAGATGCATGCACAGCTGATAGTCAGTAAAAAAGCCACGTAAGGAATATAGCTATCTGTAACGTACCTGCACTCAAGATATTCTTGAAGACCACCTTTACGCTTTAGAACCTCCTTAAACTTTATTTTTTCAATAGGTCCCGCCTTGCGAGCTTTAAGTCCAGCAGCAATTGCTGCAGCTTTTCCATTTTCAGACTCGAAAAACATTCCAATCTTTTCTCTTTTTCCTGTTTTTATTCCATCATTGTGATCATGATTATTATAAGCAGATACTAAGGTATCCCAATCAGCATCACCCTCATAAGCCATGTCCCAGTGCCTACGTTTTTTAGAATTGCGTCCTACACGTTGAACTGATGACCTTTTAAGACCAACATTAGACACTGCATCTGTGGAGTCACTCGGATCCAGATTTAGGGATTGAGATGAACCTCGATCACCCTCATCATCAGCAGACTCACAAGGCAAAACCTTTGACGAATCAATCTGTTTATTCAGTTTTACAGTCTCTTTAAGATTAGTCCCATTTAGGGCATGATTATCTTCCAGTTCCATTGGGTTGACGGTTGAGGCGAGCAGGTTGTCATCAGCAAATATGTCTGACTTCGAATGTCTCTCATTATCTTCATCAGGAACCAGAGAGGAGGTTATAACTTCAACCGTCTGTACTTGAGTCTCATTTACCCACCCATTTGCTTCTCCAGCTATATCAAGTTTCAGATTGGTCATAGCACATGCACCTGTAGCAGAACAAAATTGAAGGCCAGAAACTGATAACGGCTCATTGAGTGTTGCTTCTAAGTTCTTTCCATCAGTATTTTCATGACTGTCAGATATAGCCAACGGATTCACTTCTACCAGCATAGTTTCGCAGTCATTGGGCATGTTATTCTTGGATATCTTATTACAAGCAGACTGAGGCTTTTGAACAGCTACAGATGATGAGTACTTCATTACTACTGCACCAGACGGATTCTTAGACATCCTCTTGCGACGTACATTTTTTTTACCAATCTGCAATAACTTATCACCAAATATATCAAATTTAGTGCCATCAGGTGTGATTTCGGTATTCAGTGCAGGTGGTGATCCAGTCATGGGATTTTTAGACTTCTTTTTCCTCTTGGGGGCTAAACAACTATCTGCAACTGCATCAGACTTCTCATCCTCAACCCATAATCCTATCTCCAAGGCCTTACTAGTTGACTTTGCATTCATGACTTCCCCAGATACTCCATCAGATAGCTCAACTGATGCCAACGGAGCAATTTTCAAATTTGTAGACAATTTATTATCTTTCTTAGGACCTCTCAGTTTCTTCCTAAGACTTGCCAATGTATCATCCATGCCACCAAATTTCTCATCCCCAGAGGGGTCCTTGATTTTCTGCGCAACCTTCTTCACCCTTCCTTCACCTTCCCCTAGTCTCAGTTTCTCTTCCTTTGCTTTCCTTGATTTTTTCGTCTTCAAAAACAATCCTATAGGCCCATCATCATCTGAATCTGCAACCCCCGCTGGCTCTGATTTTCCCTGAGGAACAGAATCCTTGTCCTCTTCACCCATCCCCAAAACCCTATATTTTCACCAAACACCGAAACCCTTCAGACACCTTTATCCCCAAATCACCCAAAAAACACAGCAAATACAAAATCAAATCACTCAACACTATAAAACACCACCCTGACCTCAACCCCTGTCCCCAAACTAAATCACCCAACTCATCAACCCAACTTAATCCCTCACACACGCTATTGGCAACGAGATCAAGAACCAATTTAATCAAGCCCAATGCACCTCAGCCCTAATTTCCCTCCCAAAAAAATCAATCCTAAACCTACAAAACTACCTCCAACAATGTGAGTGAGTCCCACAGCTATTCCAATCAGTCTCCTTCCTCTGCTAACAACAAGAACAACAAAAATCAATCAGCACCAACTCCTTTCATCCCACACCACTAAAACCTCTACAACCATAAAAAAAAAATTCACAGCCAATAACCAGTTGACAGAATCACACCTGTAGTTCAGGAAGCTCCTACCGCAGCCTCCGAGGTGAATTACGGTTGGAACACAACGATGCGAACCTCGCTTCGTTTTTGGGACTGGGAAGCCTTTGGCCCTAAAAAAACTGCTCGGTTCTTTGCCCTGCAGAGAGCAAAATAAATAAATAAATAAATACATAAATTGTGATATTTATATTTTCGGGAAGAGGAGTCACGAAATTACTAAAAAAATAATTGAAAATTGAAAGTGTGGGTCATGTGTGACCGGGACGAAATCGTTAGGATGTGTTTGGGAATCGTGCAACATATAATCCTGTTTGGTTTTTTTTAGAGACAATTGAGTCAATCTCTACTCGTTACATATGACTTGCCATTGAAAGATTTGTAACAGGAATTAGACTTAATACTAAATTAATGTCTCTCAAAAATCCATAGTCTATGATTGGGTAGTCTTGAGAAAAATAATTATTATGATTAAGATGTCTAATAAAAAGATCAGACAATAAAAACATAATAACGTAGGAAATTTGTAGTCAAATAGTATTGAAATCAACACAAAAAGACTTGTGAAATGATATCACTTTCGATTCGTTATTTTCGTTAAGATTGTTATATTAAAAAGTAATGATATTTTTAAAATTGTTCGTTACTAATTTATGTTAGTGAATTCCTGATTTAGGTCACTCTAATTGCTTAATGTGCAAATATCTACTTAACTCATTGCTAATGTTGTGTTTGGTATGGAAAACGAAAAGGCAAGAGAGACGGAAAATGAAGTACTCATGAATTTCACTTTTTTTTATTAATTATTTAAGAATGAAAAAATGAGTGCAAAGTATTACAATTTTTTGTAAGTAAATAAATTTTTCTTCCCATATTTCTTCTACTTTTCCACCCCTTTGAATTTTCTCTAAACCAAACATAACATTTCAGTTAATTTTATTTCTTATTTTTATTTTCTTTTCATTTTCCCTAAATCATCCAACAGCCATAAAATGGAACAAAAGAACGTACTGTTAATATTTTGAGAAGTCCCTAAATGAGTATTTGGCAGGTCTCCTTCTTATCAAATGATTCCAATTCATTACTCAACGTTATAAAGACAACTTTCACATATCTCATTTGTGAATATCACTAACACTATAAAAACTAATATCCATAGTTTTCAGGTAATGAAACAACAACATGAAGCTTCTCCCATTGGATTAATATAATATTTATTTGAACTCTTGATTTGTTGAAGATGTATGTATAATCTTCGAATCCGATTAAATTCAGATAACATGCATATGAAAAATCATACTTGCAAAAACTATTGTTGTAATAACAGCCACATATGTATTAAGTTGCTACCTGAATGAAAGAAGAGTCCGTGCAACCATGGCAACAACCGATCTGCGAATAAATTTTTAAACAAGTGATTTCTAAATAGTTTTTCAGATTGAGATGATATTTTGAAATAAAGGTATCTATAGGAGAACTTGATGATAAAAGGCAATCAATTGCAAAGTAAAAAAAAAGCGAAAAAATATTTTGACTGAAAAGGTATTGACATAAACAATATGAATATTTCTTTTATCTTGAAATGGCAATAAAGAACGTCGATTGTATTGTTGGTATTTTAACACCCTAAAAAGCTAAGAAAATATTTTATTATTTTATTTTAACTTGTTACAATTTCATCAAAATGAAAATATCTATAAAGGTAAATAAATCCAACTTTCCTATCTTTTGAATAAAAAATTGATAATAAGTATCTTTTAAAAGGAGAAGGTTATAACAACAAAGAATTTTTTTTATATGTAATAGTCATTATAGATATACAAAATAAATATTAGAAATATTAAGTAATTTTGATAGGACTAATTTACCTATACAATTTAATTATAAATTTGGTAATTTACTAAGAATACTCTATCGTAGTATAGTAGTTGGATTAAATATATGAAGACTGTTTATGACTTTTTGCATATTTAGAGAAATTCTTTACTATGATAAACAATCTCTTTATCCAAACTATAAATAATCAATTACAAACTTTGATTTTTATTTGAGTTCAGCAAATGTGATGCACCTCGTATTTTTTTATTTTATGGTTAATATTTTTATTGAATATATTATATTTCCAGACACCTCATATAATTCTTTACAAGCTTAGGATAAGATTTTTGGACTAAAAATAAGTACAACACATTTGAATATCTCAAGTCTGACGTTGTACATAGCTTGACAATAAGCCTATGATTCCATGACATCCCTCATAAAGTGCAAATTAAAACTAATTTAATAGAATATATAGCGTTAGGTCTATATGCGTTAAAATCTGCAAATTGATTAACTGAGTTATTACCTGAGTTGTAACTAAATAAGCAACTCAGACAATAAACACATTATATATAATGAACAATAAATAAGAGAATCACATATAATTGATTACGTAGTTCAAATTAAAGTAACTACTCTTATATTTGTGGAGCCGCTAGTATTGAAAAATTCAACTAAAAATTTTCATAAACACAAGCCTTTTGTTCAAATGTTCGGAAGCAAAAGAATAAAAAGAGAAGCAAACTCCCTTATAATGTCAGTCTAGTCTAATCTCAGATTAACAAAAGCACAAAAATTAAGATATTTTATATAGTTTAGCTTAAATTTCTCAAAATATTATAATCTGCTTCAATGCTTATTCGTCTCTTACTTTGTAATTCTTGTTCTTCAATTTGTTGGATGTCCTCTCTTTATAGGTGAATGATAGCCTAAATTTGTTAGGGATAGGACATGAATTTGAGCAATAATTTCAACACCTAACTCGTTTAGGACTCTAAAATATAAGTAACATTCTTAAAAGATTATTTCTTAAAGAGACAATCATTTTGATTTTCCAAATTTCCATGAAAAATATAAAATCTTATTAAATTAGGTCACTCGACGAAGCTATTGTCTCTTGGTCAAAATATAATACATAGGTCTTTGCGTTGTCTGAATGCACTTCTCAGTTGTTATCTGAGTCGCAACGTTTGTGTTTTTCATAATTGCAACAAATATTTTGTATAAGTTGTAACTAGACTTGCATCCACAACCTATTTTTATCATCAGTTCCAATGTATAAGTCTCGAGGCCTCTCAATCACACCTTTGGCATCACATTGACAAAACATTTATATATTTTATAAATATACTAAAATCAACATAATAACAAATATTCATATATGATGAAGCCGTAGATATAACATGAATTAGTCTATTCATATGCCCCTTCTTATCTTAGTTAATGGTAAAATTCAATGACTAATAAAGATGAATAATTTAATTTCAGCATCCAGAAAATCCAATTCTTCATAAAAGAATCACTAGAAGCAGCTCCAGATGTTAATTCTTGTCATCTCCTTGATAAATTCTTGGTAATGTACGCATCCCTCTTCAGTGTAAGACAATCCTAGGGTCTTGCTGACCTCAATAGGTTTGATCCAACTTCCTCTAATGAATTTTGTTGCTTATAATATGAGCTAGCTCTAGCATCCATCTCCTCCATCAGGTTTCCATAAAACTTCAATATTAGTTTCTAGCTATAAGGTCCAAAATCTTTAGTCAAACACATTAGTCTTGATTTTTCGGGTATGAGGTTGAAACCAATATTCATGAGTTTCTCCCTCTTCAAACTCCTATACGCATAAAAATCTGTTTTATTATCTACTCATACAATCTTATAGCCAGAGTACTTTAGAAAACAATGAAAATCTTCTCTTTAGTGGTAACAATCTTAGACGGTATGATAGTTTTTATGTTAATATTTCCTTACTCAAAGTTATTTTTTGCAAATAGAAGAATGTGATAAATTAAATACAAACAAGATATAAATTGACGAAATTGATCTAGTCATTTTGTCCGATCTAATCAAGAACAATTTTCATAACATGATGACATTTGTTATATTGCAAAAATAAAAAGAATAAATTATCAAAATGAAGTGAATTTAGATTAAATATAATTTTTAATACCATAATGATAAAAGACAACATCGATGTAATTTTTTTTAAGCTGGTGCTATCATTGGCAAAAAGAAATATACAGAATGTTATAAGTTCAGCTCAAACAACATACTACTTTAGCTCCATGATGACTAGAGAGACAAACTATCTAATGATATGAGGCAAACCTATTTTATGAGCTCAAACAATACTATCTGGAAAGATCTCAAAGATTCAAGAAAATTGAGCTTGAGATTACAATCATACTTGATAGTCATCATTATTTGAGTTCTAGAGCAGGGGATTCATATCTCTCCAGATATGATAGATATCATAAGAGATAAAGAGAAAGCAGGCCTTCTTGAAAACCTGAGGAGGAAAATTCCAAAAGGTTAACCATGAAATCATTTAGGCGATGATGAAAATGAGTTAGGAGGCTGACAAAGACGTAACTTGAGAGTTGATATGATGAGTCCTTGAGTATGTTGACAGTGAAAGAACAAGTAATCTAAATATTTTATATACATCTCACATAGTGGGCATAAATCAATATGTAGAAGATTGGGCCGCAACAGCCTAAACTTCATATGAAGTCCGTTTAAATAAGCTAGCCATAATGTGACACTATGTTTTAGATATGAGAGTTTATTCCATACAAATATGAAACCTAGAGAGCTTCAGATGTCTACTAGTTAGATGAGAGTAAATTGATTTCGATGAGAAAGGAATACTTGAAATCTTTCATGTAAGAGCACCATTATATTAGTAATTGAGCAGCAATCATTGGCTAAGTCTCTAGATTTAAGCATCCACTTCATCGTCCACATATATGATACTTTATAGGGAAGAGTCCACCAATATCCCGATTTGATCGATGATATATGAATGCAACCACTTAATCAATAAAGAATCAGTACTGAGATGGAGGTCCTTAGTTTGTGAAAAAAAAAGATGAATTAATATAAGATGTCGCCTTTACACTGAGACCACCACAAGAAGTTGGGAGGTAGACTTGCGTCCATCTAATTAGAGATTTAGACTCAATTTGCTGCAAGAACTTCCTACAAATATGATCAATAGCTTTAAAAGTAGCCTTACGTAGTCCATAAACTATACATAAATAAATTTGGAGAGAATTGAGGACCGAGTTGAGAAGAACCACTCTTTCTGTAGAAGATAGATACTTATTCTCTCACGATTTGTTTTGAAAAATAATGGACTTCAGAATAATAGTGTAGTTTGAGCCTTAGATGGACTTGGAATATAAGAGAACTTCCAAATACTTGGCTGGCAGTTGCCCTCAAGAGAAGCCAATTAAATCAGATAAATGTCTTGCAATCACTGGTGAGAGCCAGCCAAAAAATCTTGAAATTAGAACAATTAACCCTGAGACCCGAACATCACCAAAAGCATCCAGAGCTTCCTTCACTTGACCGATAGACAGAGAATCACCATGACAAAGGATAAAAAGGTCATCAATATAAGTAAGATGATTCAAATTTATACTAACACACCTTGGATGAGATTTGAGGGTCGAATTGAAAAAAAGGATTCTAGGCATTCTAGAGAGGTGCCCCATCACTAGGCACAAAAGAACATGAGATAAAGGGAAGCCTTGTCTGATATCAACTTGTCCTCAAAATAACCCTGGATGCTGCCCTTGAAGATGATATAGAAGTTTACACTTGAGATCCAACTGGCCATCCATTTGAGAAAGTTAGGAGGAAGTCCATAATACTCATCCACTGAAGAAGGAAGTCCCATCTAATAGAATAAAATACTTTCTGAATGTCTATCTTGAGGCATCATCTAGGGGAGATATTCTTTTTAGAATAACTCCATAGAGTGTGCTAGAAGAATATTATGAATAATACTTAAAATCTCAATGAAAACTGTCTGGCTATGACCCACTAACTTCTTCACATAAGAGTGTATCATGATAGTAAGAAGTTTAATGATTACCTTGTAGAGAGTAGGACATAAGAAAATTAATCTGAAATTATTAGTAGTAGAGGGTGCTTTCGTCTTGGGGATCGAGCTAATAATGTTGAGTTCAAACTCTGAGGCATTTTTCATTGACGAAGAAAATCTTGATAGTTCTACAAATGTCCATATCAAAAATAGACCATGTAGACTCAAAAATTTTTGCATTTAAAACTATCAGCACCTAGACTTTTTTTGTTGTCGTGTATGGAGAAGAAGGCCACCTTAATATCATCATCCAAAAATGAAGCACAAAGCGTCAAGCCATCATCATGAGATAAAGATGCACCAGGAGCTTGCTTACTATAAAAGGAATCACCGCCAGAGGTGTAACCAGAAAAGTTTTCAAATGATCAATCATGGGCTCTTTGACCTGAGAAGGGTCCTCATTCCATGTAGCATCAGGGCCTTGAAGTATATTAATAGAATTTTTTGTCACTCTCTTCTTCAGAAAAACATGAAAATACGTACTGTTCAAATCTTCATGCTCACCCCACTGAATTTTGAATTGCTGAAAAAGATGGGTAGCTTTTGTCATTTTCAACTTGATGAAGGTGTTCAAGTAGCCGGTTTCTTCATTTTGGAGGTCACAATTGAATGATTCATCTTGGAGATGACTTTGAATATGAGATAAGGCTTTTATAGCTTGGTAGACTCTTTCGGAAATACCAATGGTTTTCCCAAAATAATGAATAAGATCATTTTTGATTTGCTTCAACTTGGAGAGGACGTGATATAAATCAAGGCAAGGACTTGTAATACTCCAAGAGTCTGAAACCACACATAGAAAATTAGAAGTAAGAGTCTACACATTGCTAAACTAAAATATGGATTTAAGAACCGGGGAGACAATATTAATCTTCAGAATACATGGAGCGTGATAGGAGATACTTGCGGCTAGAAATATAGCATGACTAGAAGGGAATAATTTGAGCCAAGCACTATTACATAAGAAACTATCCAACTTAGATAATATTTTGAAAGCATCATCTCTCTTGTTAGACCATGTAAAAGTAAAGTCATTGAAATTGATGTCCATTCAAGAACCATGGTCCACTAGGATTGACAATTCATCAATATCTATATAAGTAATATGACCTTCATTGAGCCCCTAAGAATGATGTAGTTGAAATCCCTCATTACCAACCAAGACACAGAATAATCACAAGCTGCACTTGTCAAGTTAGTCCATAATGGAGTTCTGAGAGATGCTTGATTAAAAGCATAGAAAGATGTAATAAAAACACAATTCATAATGGAAATGGAAAAATGAATGAGCTGAAGAGCAATTGATAAGACAATAAAAGACTAACTAAAGATGAAATTCCAGTTAGTGAAAATCTGACTATGCTCATCAGTGTCTAAATTATTAATAAAATCCTAGTTACATCGAAAAATAAATATGTTGGTGAATGAACTAAGTGCAAACCCTGAAATCCACTATACCAAAGCACTGTATATGATTTGAAGTAACAAAATGCAATACCTTCTTTTATTTGTGGGTGATTTAGACATATAGTATCCCATATTGTAAAATTAATTATGAAATAGTGTGAGGAAGATATTAAAGGTGGTAGCATCACTTTGGAACATCATCTCTTTTGTTGAAGGAGAATGTTTGGTTGACTTTGACCTCATGTCTTTCGACTGAAAAGTGTTTGATTAGCTTTGTTGAAGGAGAATGTTTGGTTGACTTTGACCTCATGTCTTTCGAATGGAAAGTGTTTGATTAGCTTTGATTGTTTAGGCTGACCCTTGGATTCACATAGGTAGGAAGTAATCAGGCCTGACCCAACACAGGTGCAAGTGGAGCACTTGCACCGGGCCTCCAACCAAGAGGGGCCTCCGAGGTCTCCAATGCAGCTCCAACTCAGTGAAAGCCCAGCCTCACAATGTAGTCAAGCTCAGGGCTCTAGCCCGTGGGCTGATCAAATTTCATATAAAAATATTATTTTATTGTTGAGGAGACTCGAACTCGTGCCCTTTATCATTGAAAATGATCTCACAACCAGCTTCACTATCTTAACTATTTGTTTTACATTGAAGCATAGTTTAGTTTAAATCTCAATTTTTTTTTTGCACCGGGCCTCCCAAATGTCGGGATCGGCCCTGAAAGTATTGCGCATCATTTCGAGGGTCAGACCCAGGAGATCTAGGATAAGGATATAGGCAAGGCCCCCTCGAATTGCAATATGCTTCTCTGTCCTTTAATATTAGTCGTTTAAGGTTATATTTAATGAATTAAGGAGATATTAATACTAGTTTAATAGGCATATATAATTAATGTATTTTTTTATAATTTCATGTAAAAAACAAGTAGTGTATTATTGCTTGTGTACAAGAATTTCTTTAAGATCGTGATGATAAATTAATTAATCTTTTACTTTTAAAGATAGATGACAATATTATATATGCATTAGAGTTACTATGTGATATGTAAAAATGTACATACATATGTTAGTTTTATTAAAATTAATTTAACGGTTTTCTCGCATTTTTTAATTTATATAAACTTTTTTTATGTTCCGTCACAAAGGTGAATTTAAATGGTATTTTTAAGTACTTTATCCTATCACCTAAAAATGAAAATAAAAATTAGGTTTAAGAACAGGAGAAATCGAATATGAGACGACGTCTTATATTCATTCGGTAAGGGAACAAATAAAAAAATATAGTTTTTCTTTTCATTTTGAAAGTTATAGGATTTTAGCTGTTAAAGTTTTAGAATTACAGGATTTTAGAATTTTAAATTTTTTCAGTTTTATGATTTTAGAAATTTCTAAATATAAATACGCTTATAATTTCAGATTTTAGGATTTAGATTTTTAAATTTTTTAAGGTTTTACTTCTACGTTACATCTTAAAACCTTAAAAAAAGAAATATTTTGTCTTGCACCTCGTAAGAAAATTCTTAAACCGACTCAAGTTGCGAAGACGATTCCCTCCGGCGCCGGGCTAAAAAACGAAGGTTGTCGTGTGAGGTGCAGCATCCTACAGCAGTTGATCATTTGGCATTATTCAGACTTGCAGAAGGCATCGGTTTGACGAGCACCTGAACTAGCTGCTAAACAGTAACCATTGGTTTCGATTCCTTACATTTGCGCAACACCATCCGAATCGATCAATTGAAACTCTGGTACTATTGGTGAGTTTCGATTACACCTATGTTTTCCCTTTCGGCAGGACTTTTGGTGTAAAATGAGCAGAAGACCGCCACCTGACCCAGTCGCGGTTTTTAGGGGCCACCGCGCCTCAGTCGCCGACGTTTGTTTTCATCCTACTAAGCCTTTTCTGTTTTCTGGGTAGTGCATCCTTCATATTTAATGCTTGATGCGAAATTGACACCACTTTGGTGATTATTGATTCTGTTTCATATTGATTCTTTTTTCATTTCAGGTCTTCTGATGGTGAGCTGAGGATTTGGGACACCATTCAGCACAGGACAGTATCATCCTCATGGTACTCGTTGTGTTTATGCCTATACAAATATAAGTGGATTGCATCAGTTGTTTGTTTTGCTGCGCTTGATTCATATGGCCTTGAAGTTATATAGAAGTTTCCTCGTTGGGTTAACTGATGGCAGGGCACATAGTGCTGCACATGGGATTTTATCAGTTTCTTGTAGCCCTTTAATTGGAGACAGTAGAGTTATCAGGTATGAAGTGTTTGTAATTGGTTGTACTTATTTGGCATAGTTTGACCCACATATATGCCACCCTTATGTATAGTCAAGGAAGAGATGGAACTATTAAATATTGGGACATTGAAGATGGAAGATTGTCCAGGTGAACATTCAGCCACATACATTCTTCCTTTTTATTTGCTTTCTCGAATTCTCAGATTGCTCTCACATTAGGGGGAAATCAGTGGTTTTATAATTTACCAAATGACGTGAATTTCTCAACTGCCGTGTCACCTGTTGTCTTGAAATGGTTTTTAAGAGTAACTATTTCCAGATAGATATTTCAGTAACTGTGAAAACGCAGTTTGTACACATTTAGCAATTAACTGCAAACATGGGAGTCATGGATAATGATCAGTATAACATATAATCTAAATTGCCCCAAGACAATTAATTTTAGCCACTTCGTGACTATTGATAGTCTTTGATAGGAACTCCCCATTTCATTTTTGTAGAAATAGGTGCAGGTTTTATTTTGCCAAACTCTTTCTGACCAGTCCTGCTGTCCTGTTGTCGATTCACTCTGTCTAACCCTATGATTCCATATTCGTAGGAATCCTATATCAAGTATCAGTACAAAATCATACCACTTCTGCAAGCTCTCTTTGGTAAAAAAATCATCTTGTGTGTCAGGGGAGCAGTATCAAAGGCCTATTGATAGTCACGGCCCACAAGTTGCAAAAGACTGTGACACATCGGTTCAGCACAACAGCTCGAAGGTACCTCAACCGGAGAGTGATGCCCATATGGAAGGTCTCTTTCAAATCTTCCGCTGAGTGAAATAGATATGCACGTCATAATAAGACCTTCACATTCTGATATTCGCTGGTACATTGTTACTACTCTGCTCTATCAGGTTTTTCGAACTGTCAAAGGTCAGAATATGTAGCCATCGCAGGGGAGCAGCCATCTCAGGTCAATAATTACCTGTCAGAACTTATTTGAGATCATATTGTAACTTTCTATTCTGTTGACTGACCCAAACTACTTCTGAGAGGTATGACAGATTGAGATCTGGGATCTCAATACAGCACAAAAAATTACTTGCTTGCCAAAACATGAGTCCAACGGCTCCTTGCATCATTCTACTAAATCAAGAGGTTCTTATAAGACGATCTACATCCTTAGGCTTGTAGAAATGTATTTCACATTTACTGGAAAACACACCAACCTGTCATTCTTTGAATGCCCCTCAGTAACTACATATTGTCATTTATTAACAGGAATGTGCATGGCTGTTGAAGCTTTCATACCGTCGGAATCCCAGGGTTTTCTACATGTCCTTGCGGGGTATATCTATTCTCTGAAGAATATTTCAACTTTAGCATGTGTTTGTTCTAAGTTAATTTAATTTTTAACTTCGAGCACTTTTTGTGTCACAAATTTTTTTGAATCAGTAGCCCGGATTATAGTCGGATAGGATAATTAATAATAGTCTAACATGTTTGGTTGCAAATAGGATAAGTATTAATAATCTCAATATATAGATTTTAGCCTTAAACATCAGGATTATTTATCCCTCCAAATTAGATGGGATTATTTATCCTGTTACTATTAATAACAGGACTGCTACCAAACGTACACTTAAATGTAAACTGAATTTAACCCATGACAAAGCACACCCTGCTCTCAACAAAAATCATTCCAGACGTGCATTTCTATCCTAGTCATGTTATGGATACACCCGACTATGTTTGTCAAACTTATTTAATTTATGCAGCTTATTTTTCTCTACCTTTGTAAACTTTATTACTGATTCTCATTTCATTAGTCTTAACTCTTTCCATGACACAAAAGATTTGCAACTGAAATGTCCGTGTAGTTCCTTACTGGTTTCGGCGTCTTCCACTCTTTCATGAAAATTTATTGGCTAAGTCTTATCTATTGATAGATATGAGGATGGATCCATTTGTTGGTGGGATGTGAGGAATCCAGCGTTTCCCCTGCTTTCTGAAAAATATCACTCAGAGCCGGGTCAGAAAAAATTGCTTGAGTTTCAACTCTTTCACTGCATGCCAATTTGTCTTTTGAGCTATGTAATAATTGATTTCATTTGATTTCAGTTTTGAGCCTTTGTCTTGATCCTCTCTTTAGAGGGGGAATTTCTGGAGCTGCCGATGATAGAGTTGAAATGTTTTATCTAGATCATGTGAAGGTACGTAATATCAACTTTCTGTGTGTTGTGATCCTCCATGATTGATATTGTTCTGCTGTGACTCGCTTTTATACGTGATGTGAGTCACACTTTTAGTAAGCAAAGGCAGCCCTTTAAAGAAGATCATGTAGTTTTATTTCCATCAGTCAGTAGGCAGTTTCTTCGAGTCATTTAGCAGTTATCATGGATCATTGATGAGTTCTTGAATGCTAGGGTAAAGCAACTTGTAAATTAGATGCCTTTAGGATGATAGTGTAATATTTATTTGTTATAACATGTTAATGTAGCCATTGAAACTTTTTTATTATTGTTGATTGCCAGCCAGATTCAATACCCATTGGGTTATGAATTTTTTGTTTTGTTGATGTGATTGGGGAAATCTGATCCAAGTACTTAATGGTTCATCACTCAACGCTTTCTTTTTGCACCTGGCACAGTGTTGTTTTGTGCATAAGAAAGATATTAAGTTGGAGCGCCCAGGCATCTCAAGCATTTCAATACGACCAGATGGAAAAATTGCTGCAACTGCTGGCTGGGACCATAGGTTTGCTCCTCATGATGTTATACTATTTATATCTTATACTTTTTATATCATTGTTCAGTTTTAATTCTCTGACACAGGATCCGAATTTACAATTACCATCAAGGGAATCCCTTGGCAATACTAAAGTATCATCATTCCTTGGTAAAGAGTTACTTTTGGCATCAACCATTATGATTGTCATCCGAGTCTTCACATTCACTGAAATTGGTCCTGGTTGCCAACGCCCTGTATCTTGGGATGTGTCCTGTATCATAGGATGCCTAATGATTTTACCCACAACTATTTGCAGTGCAATGCTGTTTCATTTTCACCTGATTCTAGGCTATTGGCTTCCTCATCACAAGATGCAACAGTGGCATTGTGGAAGCTCTATCCTCCAAAAGATTGAGCCTTGTAACGGTATGCACGATTTTCTCAGGATTTTCAGATCAGTAACATTTGTGCGTACGCATCATGCTGTCAACTGTTTGCATTGCTAGTGCATATGCTGAACTTGTAGTTTGGAATTATTTTGGATGTCAACTTCTGTCATTCATATGCAGATGGCTTTGAAATTACTGTCTTTAACTGTCAGGTGGCCTGGGAGATAGCTCAATACTCATCTAACAAAATTAAGTTGTAATACCTATTCTATTCGTTGTCAGATTGAGACAGCCAACATCATCTGAGACCAATTTGACTGCTTCTCAATAGCTTCAGCCCAATGACATTGGAAAAAAAGGGGTGAAGAAGCCCAGTACCATGAGGTTCTGACAGGAATGTACAATATGTAAGGCTATGTCTGGTTTAGGGAAAATGTTTGAGAAAGGAAAATGTGATGGAAAAGTTATAAAGAATTCTATATGTTTGGTTTAGGAAAAAATTGGAGAAAGAAAATTAAACAGAAATTTTTATTATATCAAAAAGTGTCTTAATACTTTTTTCAACTATTTTCCACCTCTTTCTAAACAAGAAGAAAACGAGATGGAATTCATAGACAATTATTTTTTTTGCCCATTTTCTTCTAATTATTTTCCATAAACCAAACAGAAGCTGAGGATTTATAGTTTGCAGCAATGTCTGGCGACAGATTTCTGCAGCCAAGACTGGTCTCCACGTTCATACATTCAATCTAGTTCTTTTTTTGTATTTTTTTAATTTCAACTTTATTAATATTTTACAAGATCCATTGGATCTTTTGGCATGTAGCCTACATGATTAGAGATGCTCAAAAGAGTTACAAGAAAATCATGCAAAAAGACTTTCCAAGCCCATATCCCGAGCAACCCCAAGGGTCTGTAGCTGCATTCTTGACTTAACATGCCTCCACACTAGAGAGGCTACGCTGGGTCAAGCTAGGGCACCAGGCGAGACGTGCAGAGAGGCTTCCCGAGGTAGCAGCTGATTGTCGCGCAGGACTATACCTGGTCGGCTATTGCACGCCAGCTGAAGAACGTAGAACTGTGACCTTGACACGCCTGGTGCTGCACGCGGGGAGGAGACATGATGACCGAGTGGGAATTGAGGAGCCAAAAACTGCAGGCTGCGGTCCCAAGAAAAGTTCACGGGCGAGTTGATTGCCGAGGCAAGACTCCCCGGAGGTCGAGAGACCGTGACAAAGCCGATTTCGGCAACCTGCTAAATTTTTACCGTAGCTCCACAAAGAAAATCTAACTGACGGGCGTCGGAATTTGGCGCCCCTGAACATACACCGCCGCACCCAGGATCCAACTTCACTATGCGACCTTCGACCTGCGCGACGCTGAACCGGCGGAGACGGCCCATGGGGAGGCGAAAAACGAACAAGCTCTAGCATCTGATCCGATGCTTGAGGCATCAACGATGGGATAGGACGCCAAACCGGTGAACCCGCACCCAAAGATTACTGGGATGGCCTTCTGCCATGAGGTCGGACAATGACGTGTATCTGCGGCTTGTGGTCCTCCGACCGGACACATAAGGCGCTCCAAAGGGGGATACTGGGCTTGAAGGAGAACACACTCTTATGGGGCGGAGAATACCGGGAGGGTTATCAGCAGCGGTCGTGTGCGCGAGCTCGCCGCGCCGGGAGCTGGAAGAGGTGGCCAGTCTTTTTCAGATTGAGCGGCAGCCGCTAGGTGCAGCACACGAGGCGTTTCTCCGGTCGTTGTGAGACCAAAACCGAGGCCTGGCAAACAGAACAACCGACTCTGTACCATGACCAGAGCAGTTACCTGCGCCAAAGCCTCGTGGGAACAAGACCGTGTTGTGTCGAGGGGTTTCGATCTGCTGAGCACTGAGGCGAGGACTGGGAAGGGAGGGGGCTCCGAGGCTGCGAGCTTCTTCCACTCGGGGCTGCGGCTGCTAATCGAGGCATTTCCCAGGCCGACGGTCGCGGAGCGAGGCGAGGCGACCCATAACGTGGATGCCAGTAATGGCTAGGGTGGCGAGGCACTACCCAAGCTCCACGAATGAATCTCCAGCGAGGACTCCCAAATGGATGGTCGTAAGGCCTAGTTTGTGGTGGCGGCTGGACTATCAGAGCGGTGGGGCAGTGCTTTGTGCGAGGAGGGTCTGCCCCCACCCTCCCCCTCCACTTCCAGCTAGGATTACTCAAAGAGAAGTAGGATATAAAGGTTTTTTTAGATAGAAGTCCTCCTTGTTTTGTTTTGTTTTGTTTCCTATCAAGTTCTTTCTTGCGACCTAACTCTGTTCTGTTGAAGTCCTCTTGATAGGAGTTTATGTGGTCCCGATCTTTCGATGAGATAAGGTTTCGATTTGGGAGGAGGAGACGTTGGCGATCCGATTACGACTGTCCAGGACGTTACGCCTTAGCAATCGTTACACCTACTCCAGAAGTGTTATTGATCTTGCGGAAGCACGACCAACCTGACTACGAAGGTCCTTGTACCTGCTAGCAATCGAAGAACGAGCAAGAACAAGATGAATAAGCAACTTAAATTGCAAATTTGAAATAAAAACAAGAGTTGGGATTCTGAAGACAAGTAAACGGGCGATCTAGCCGACACGCGCGAATACGGGAAAAAGAAGCAACAGCTAACTTTAATCTAAACAAAATCCAACTGAAAAAGAATACTACAACTATCTACATATAAGGAAAGAAACTAGGTCTTTCCTAAGCTAATTAGAGTTTCTATCACTAATAGGATTAGGACGCTAGGGTTTCTCCTAAACTAATTAGGATTTCTATCACTGATAAGATTAGGATGCTAGGACTTCTCCTAAACTAATTAGGATTTCTATCACTAATAAGATTTGATGCAGTTTGTAGATTCCATGGTGTGATGTCCTCATCACCTCTCCTTTTTAACAGCACCGGGACATTTATAGTTCCTGTAATAGAAAGCCTACTTTGAGATTGTAGCTAACTACGCAGCTGTTGTTTGAGTCTTAAAACATGTAGACTGATTCCAACTATTATGTGTGAGGATAGATCAGAGAACAGGAAGAGGAAGGAAAAGACATAAGGGAGTGCAGAGATGAGGAGAAGAATATATTTTAATTGACTACTTCATTATGTTGTTGATGTTAGTTCATATACAGTTACCAACCACATAATATGCTCTTTTCATGTTGTAACTATCTGTCAATATTCTTATACAATGTAGTTTTACTTTTTACGCACAGAAGCTGTTGTGTCCCATTCTGTTGCGTTATCCATTGCGTGGCTGGGTATTTTGTACTCTCTTTGCACTGACGTGTACCCCTTCCATTCTCGTCCTTTATGCTTTCTTCAAACGGTATTCCCAGCTGTGACTGCAACATAGACTCTATTTGGTTTAGGAGAAATATATATAAAAAAGAAAATGAGATGGATGCCAGATTCTAGTTTGACTCTATTTTATTTTCATTCATGTTTTATTATATGTTAAAAATTGTTAAGGAAATATTAAAACACATTTTGCATCTGCATGTCATTATCATATACTCCTTTTTGTTCTCTTTAACTTGTCATTTAATCGATTTTTTTGTACACTTTTACTTGTCACTTAATAATTTTCAACGCATGATTAATATCAACAACTACCTTAAAACTTTAAATATTAATCACTTCATTCTAATAATTAATGAGCATTCCTCATCAGTAATAATATACCAATTTTACTTTTTACATGATTTTTTAAAAATAATATTAACTACATACTTATTAAATGTGTCCAACCGCTAGCATTAACTTCACCTTAATTTATTCAAGTTAATCTTAAAAGACATGTATTAAAGGACGAAGAAGTATTTGATTAGGAACCATAAAAACGAAACTTTTAACCTACCTTTTTTCGTAAATTTAAACTTTTGAAAAATATAGTATTTTAACTACTCAGGACATGGATTGTTTGAGCTCACTATGTTAATTTTTTTCATCTTCTTATTTTATGCCATTTTGTGATAGTTTATACCAGCCGAGCACTATCATTTTGCTAAGTGTACGATCACACATTAATTACATTTTATTTAAATTAATTTAATTTTTTTTTTGAGAAAAAAATTCAAAATGGACCAAGAACTATCACCATTAACTCAATTGCGGTTCATACTACGATTGCCAAAAACGGTGCGATGAAAAAAAATTTCGACTGATTTTCTGAAATAAAATTTAATGTAACACTCATGACTAATATTATTACAAAAGTTAGATTCGTGTGTCCAGTTTTTATATTATTTTTTTACATTTTTGGATGCTTAAAGACAGTGTGGCCAATTTTTTCCTGATCGGGGTCAACCTTCTTAATGCTTAGGGTCTCTTTACTTACCCAAATCTTGAAAAAAAAGCAAGATTATATTTCATCACACATCATCGAGTCACTCATGAGATAATCTCTATTAATAGTTGCGCCTATCTCAGACCATCCAGATATTTAAAAGTCCATGAGATCCATCTCGGAGTTCCGCCTAGTCGAGCTCTTTAGTTAATGTACAAGAATCTCTTTCCAAATTTCTTTTCGATTTTCATATCCCATTAAGGAAATCCAGTGATCCATCCGGTCTTTTGAATTCGAAATCTAAGGGGATAATAGGTCATCATACGCATACCCTTGACAGGCAACATGTTGCGTCGTTGGGGCCTTCTTCCCATTTTCACGACGTCCATAAGATCATCACCTTACAGAGACTTTTGAGGCTCACTAGATAGCTCAAAGATCCGCCCTCATGTCTCACATGAGTTGAGCTCACTAGGATTCACATTCGAGTATTTACTTCGGGGTGGCCGAACGCACTGTCACTCTCCCTAAATAGCTAATGGAGCCTTTTCCATTAGCTCCATTTAAATCGAAAGGAATTGATCGGTTTTCTGTACACAACATATTGAGACCGCTTGTTTAACTAATAAAATCGAATCAAACTGATTAGTTCGATTTGATTTACTCCCTCTGTTCTCTAATACATGTTGTTTAAGATTAATTTGAGTAGATTAAGGTGAAATTAATGTTAGCGATTGGACAAATTTAATAAGTAGGTTGTTGATTTTTTTAAAAAAAAATCATGCAAAATGTAAAATTAATAGATTATTACTGGTGATGAATGATTTTTTTACTGCTGCTACAGAATGTATATCCGTATATGTGATGCGAGAGTGACGCCGAATTTTTTTTTTGTTGCTCAGTAGGCATGTGTTTGTTCAATTTTTTTTGTAGAGCTGAGTGCTGCTGGTTGGTGATTCGGTTCCTTTGTTCCAGAATGAGGATTTCTGGAGTGGATTGGGTTTTGTTGTTGTTATTGAGACTGCACCTGAGTGAAAATTATCAGCCACTGTTATTGATTTCTGGTTCTGTTTGGGGATGAATGATCATTAAGGGTCCACGGATAATCTGATTCTGAAATTTTATTTTTAAGCTCAGGGTAGGACATGAAAATTGTTGTTTATTTTGAATTCTAGCTGGACTTCTACTCTGAAGATTGCGACTCATTTTATATGTATAGTCCGCTCTGTCAAGGATTGATAAAATTGCAGCATTTCATTTGAAAGTTTTCTCACATAGAAGCCAACTAGAATTCAGGCCGTTTTCTCACAAACTCATTTGAAACTATTCTAACTGTTAACCATATATAGCATGATTTGGTCTTTAAGGCTGTGTTTGGTTTAGGGAAAATTTGGCGAAAAGAAAATTCTGATGAAAAATTAGTAAAATTCATTGTTTGATTTAGATGGAAAATAGGAGGGAACAAAATTAGGTGAAAAATATGATTTTTATCTCTAATAAATCAATCCAAATTCAATGTATCTCAAACAATCACTTTTTGAACAAATTCAGTATATTTAATCGAATTCAATGTATGAGGTAATGAAAGATTGATATTTTTTTACACATTTTCCATAAAACTTTCCATGATCATGGAAAATAAAATGGATTCCTAATAATTTTTCTTATCATTTTTCTTTTGAAACCAAACTAGGAAAAATTAGATGAAATTTTTTTTTTATGAAAATTTCATTTTATTGAAAACGGTCCGAAAGGACCTAGGGCTCATAGAGCTTACAAGAAAGGGAAGGCTCGAGAGCCTACAAAGCAGGAGGAATAAGGATATGGCTCAATGAGCCTACAAAAGAAGATAGCCCGAAAACGCAAGGCTACTACAGAAGACTCCACTAATCTGAGGGAGGGGGCAAGGGCGGAGGCGAGGATGTCTTCCTCCCCTTCCTAGCATATATCTTGGTTTTGACTTTTGTTTTGTCCTTAAAAGTCCTCCTCAATTCTCTCGGCTGTCTCATTGGCTTAGGATATTCATCTTCCCATATGAAGTCCGTCCGATCATCGTCTATGTTGGTGTCCAGGGGTTGGAAGGCCGAGGTCTCCACGTCCTCATCTTCGATAACAAACTGCAGGTCTTTGGCTTTAGCTTTCTTCTTCTTATTCTTCTTCGAGGTTGTCTGACTGAGAGTCTCCTCATCAACTTAGGCTTCGCCCTTGCGAACATTCGGGTTCAGGAAAGGCGAGGCTTCCCCTGAGGGTTCTTCGGACTGACTCTGTGTGGCAGCCGAGTCTAGGGCCTGCGGCTGGGTCGGGTTCTGGGAGGCTGAAAGGCACTTGCCCTCCTTGTTCGACGGATTCAGAGGAGTCACTCGGTCTGGCTCTTGCCCACCCCTGCGGGGTAGACCACCCGGATCTTCGAGGGCATGCTCTGTCATCTCTTGAGAAGGGACTTTGTCGCTAGAAGACCGCTCAAGGGCTTCCACTTGAGAATTTCCTTCCTTGGCGCAAGGACTTGCCGCGGAAGCCAACTCTACTTCATTAGCATCAATCCTTGTCTTAGTCGGGGACTTTTGCTCTGTGATCACCATGTTGCTGCTCTCCGCAGGGAGCTTCTCATTGGGGGCAGGGGTTTTCACCGCCTCTAAATCAACAATCTCTTCAGGAATGTCCTCCAAAACCTTGAATGGATTACAGTCTGGAGCGACCTCATTCACCCAGCCACACGTCTTCGGCGGGGAATCTACCGGGTCAGCCGGGGCTGGAGCCATTTCCTCGCCCAGGGACTTTGTCGCCGCTTCAGCCTCGGCTCTTGCATCGTCTTGCTCACACCATTCTTGGAAGGCTTTGGCCCGTAGCCTATCTTTGTCACGTTGGGAGGGCCCCGGCTGAACCGGGGCTGGGGTGTTTGGGTGAGTCTCCGGGTTCTTGCCATTCGTCTCGGGGGCTTTCACCTTGCGGCACTCGGTCAGATTGTGCCCCTGAAGGTGGCATTTGGAGCAGAAGGCCAGTCGGCCCTCGTAGACCACCTCAAAGATCTCGCCTTCCCCGGTGGTGCTTCCTATGTAGATCTCCCTAACTAGCGGTCGCTTGAGATCAATCTCTACTAGCATTCTCGCATAGGCCGGGCAAGTCATTTTTAGGAACCTCGCGTCGGCCATTAGGTAGGTCCCTAGCTCATCTCCAACGGGGTGGAGAAATTCTTCGTTGAAGAACATTGGGCTAAGGCCGGGGATGCGGACCCAAGCAACTGTTCTCGAAGATTCTTGCTTGAGGTTGAATTGGGGGGACCAACGGAAGAGCCTAAAGAGGAACCGCCCCATCTGTTGGATCGGGCACGCCATTGATTCAACCAAATCCTCATGGGAGCCCAAAATAATGAGCTCGTGCCTAGGGTCCAAGCTTCCGGCGGTGAATGCGCCTTTGATCTTCCAATTAGATTTGATGAACATGCGGATCTCCTCCGCCTTGGGTTTTCTGGCCGAAAATTTGGCTATGATGGCATATTGGAGATTTTGTGCCCCGAGCTTGATCTCGCCGGGAGTAAAGAGGATGGCAAGCTTGCCGTCCTTAGTGGACTTGTTCCGCTTGGCGACCTCAATCGTGGGGAATCAGGTTGGGGCAGCCTGGCTCGCTACGGCTGCGATGGAGCTCGGAGGGGCTCCTATCCTGGTGGAGACCGGTTGTGCAGATGCCCGGGAAGGCAGTCCAAGCCAGTTTGTCGGGTCGGCAGTAGGTGGAGGCGGGTCGTCGGCTGGGGCCGCGACAGGCCTCTGAGGGGCGCCGGCGGCTGGATCCATACGAGGTCGGCTTGGACCAGCCACGGGGGAAGATTCAGGGACGGCGATCGGCCTAGGGGTACGCAGCCGAGGTCGACGCTGGGAAGCGGGCGAAATCGATGCTGGGTCGAGAACAACGGCGACTGGAAGCAGCCGTTGGGACGGGCCAGATCAGAGCAGCAGCGGCCGAAGCAGACAAATCCGAGCAGGATGGTCGATTGCGGACGGGACTGGGGTGTGCAGCGGTTAGAAAGCGCGGGCTGGAGGAGGCAGCGGCAGG
>NQLW01000091.1:389469-461301 GCA_002312845.1 Kalanchoe fedtschenkoi | reverse complement strand
CATTAATTCTGTACTTTTTAATTTCTAAATTGATATGGGAGGGGGTTTGTTTAAATAGAATAAATAATTTTTGGGTGTGATTGAGATTTTTAAAATTACAATTGAACCCCGCAACACAAAAAGACCGTGAATTTTAAAATCAAATAGTTATGACCGTGATTTTTAAATGGGTGATAGTACGTACCCCCATTTTGTAATTATCCCTAAATTATATGTATAAAGTTTGGACTATCGAATATGGGATGACAAGATAAGTAAAGCATCAGACATAATAACAAAATTTTGCTATTTTTTGTTCAATATTTTGTGATGTTTATAACATAGTCCTATGTACCCTAAAATCTTAAAATTTTAAAACACTATACCCGAAACTCTAAAATCCGAAACTTAAACTGTCCAAAAATCCTGTAAATCATTAAAACCATTTAACTCTCAAAATCTGAAAACTCTAAAATTTTAAAAATTTATACATCTAACATACTAAAATACTAGAACCGTATAACCCCTAAAAAATAGCTAAACCTTATTTTTTTCTTGATCCTTTTTCTAACTTCTATGAGCTGTGACTCTAATTCTTTTTCCCACAAAGTCTTATGTACAATGTTCATTACTCCAAATAATAAATTATTTAATATCTATGTTCCAAAACTTAGACTTCTATAATTTGTTCTGTGAGATCAAGAGGGAAAAGGTATATATATTATGATGGGGCCCATTTTTTTCGATCGCCTAGAGTCCGGAGAAAATCAGGACTGGACCTCCCCGCCAACACCCAATTTACCCCATACAACGACTTGATTTTAGTTGGAAACAGACTGAGCACATTTTTAAAGCTAGATCTGAGACAGAATTACACTTCAAGACAGATCTTCAAATCCAAATCTACACGAATCAATTATATTCAAATCGACCTAACTCTCTTCGCGCCACCCAACCCTGATCTTCAAACCCAATTCGTCGTCTACCGCTGGCTCTGTTGCCATGTAGATTTGAGAAAGCAGTGACTCTGCTATTGCGAAACTGTTTGTCTTGAATCCTCTCGAACTACCAAGAGTGAAATCGAACAATGAAAAGATCAGAGGACAAAAAAGAGAAAAAATGATAGAAAAACACGATTCCTGATGTTAGCTGATGAAAAGATGGAGAAGTCGATGGATAGAGAAAAGGAAAAAAGGCATGTGACCCTTCATATTTAAAAGTCAAAACTACATCTTTTCGGTACTATAACAATTACTTTTGCTGCACCGGATCCAAATCCGTTCAATACCTTGTCATGTAATGATCAAATTTCATGAAGTGACTTAGCAGTTACACGTTTAGGAAAGAAAAAATCTTAAAACTAAAAAAAAAAGTGGAGAATGAAGCATGTATTCACATATTAATGATCGGATGGTGGAGCATGGAACATAACTCACTTGTTGAGAACCTTTATAAATAAAAGAATAATTAAATAGAACAACCCTCATTATTTTTCCAAAAATCCAAACACAATAAACGTAGATTCCAACTTATTTTTCTTGAATAATTTTCAAGCTTGACTTCACAAATAGGATATGTTTTTCAAAATTCAATTTTAAAGTCCTTATATTATAAAACATTATTAGTTTAAAGCAAACATTTGATAATTAATAATTATAATACCAAAAAGCAACTAATTGAAATCGAACAGACATCCGAACTGGTATTCAACTACACTATCTACCACTAAAGTCCATTGCCCACAATTATTTTATTTGATAATTAATTTCTAATAATATGTCAATTTTAATATATGATTAATTTGTCAAGTGGTCAAATCAATCTAAACCATCAGTTCAATTGATAAATCGAAAGTCAGAGTTTTAATCGGTTCAAATTCTAATCTTGTTTTAATAACTATACATAAAAGTCTATAAACACTGGCAATCCAAATCTATTCATTTCACTTTATATTTTCTCTTATAATGATGTTGGAATGAACAACACCTATTTTTAGAATGAAAATAATTCAGAATTTAACTGAGTCTATGAGATAGATCAAGAATTCATTTCATATTTTTGTAAAGGTTTATTTTTTGAAAGTTGAAGAACAATCATCTTTAACGAAAGCTAAAATTTTAGAGAAGGGCATCGCATGGTACTTTAATCCAAGTCCTTTGATTAGATTCATGATATAATGCTAAGTATTGTCATTCGAGTAAGAATCCGTGACAAAACGGATCACATGATGACCGATGCCAACATTTACTTCATTATCTCATTGGATTTTTTCTATATATCGTTCCTAAGATGAATAAATAAATTTAATATAAATTTAATATACATTAAATTAGGTATGTACAACAATAAAAACATGATAATTCAATAATTGATTTACATGCGTATCAACAAGGTGTTGATCGGGTGTCTACAACTTCATCTCTTATATTCTAGCGCTGGTGTTACCACATGAGTAGAGATTTGTTAAAGATGTTCCACTATTAAGAAGTAGAGGGGTGTGTGATAATGACCCATGGGTGCACTGGGAGCACCCATCAACACCTTATATTTAGATGGGTGCTCTCGCTTGAAAACGATATCGTTTCGCGCCGTTGTACTCCATTAATTCTATTTTAACCCTTTTTTTAAAAAAACCTATTATAAAAATTTTAAAACTAAAATAATAAATTCAAATTTTTATTTTTTTATATTCAATAAAAAATAATTATGTTCATATGATGAATTTATTATCAAATATGATGAATTTAATACACCAACTGATGGACATATTATCAAAGCAGCCCATCTCATGAACATAGAAGAATAATTATAAAAAAAAAGGAAAGGAAGCTCATCTAATGATATGTTCATCGAATGAGCTGCTATGTTCATTAGATTTGATAATATGATCATCGAATCTAATGAACATATCAACTTATCTAATGAACATATTATCAAATATGTTGAACACAAAAGCTCATCTAATGAACATATCATCAAATCTGATGAACATAACAAATCATTTGATGAATATGATCAGATAGAATGAACATATAAGTATAATATCAAAAAAAGTAAAAGAAGTTTATCTAATGAACATAGCAACTCACAACTCGTTTTATGAACATAGCAGCTCATCTTGTGAATTTATTATCAAATATGATGAACATATCATGAAATTTGATGAATATATTATCAATCTGATGAACATAGCAGCTCATCTGATGAACATATCATTTGATAGATATAGCAGCTCATTTCATGAACATATTATCGAATCAGATAAACTTAACAACTCACTTGATGAACATATCAACTTTTGAATATAATAGCCATCTGATGAATACAACATCTTATCTGATGAACACACTATCAAATCTGATGAATGAAATAGTTCATTTGGGAGTGTACTTATATTATATTTGTTGGTTAATTCATGACATGAATAAAGCTTTTGTGTGATGAACATAACTCATCAGATGAATATAGTGTTAGAAAATTTGATTTCCCATTCCATATTGGGTTATTATTATGAATATTCAACTATATTAGCTATTTAATGAGTTGATATTTTGTGATCAATAAGGATCGTTACGATTCTTGCAATATATGGAAAATAATGAGTAGATATCAATATTGTCTAATTAAGGGGTTTATGGGAACCCTATTAAGTAGTCATAAACAGTATAAATAGAGGCTATTGGTTATGATCCCCAACACACCAAATAAGCAATACATTATCTTCTTCTCCCCATCAGGAAGAGAGACTAAGGTCTCATAGTGAATAGAGTTATTTGGTTGAGGAAGGTCACACACCTATAGATTTTTTTGCTTGATGAAGAGATTCCGCAGCAGTAGACTCAGACAATCACCAAGTCATCATGGATTCATGTATTACATATTTTTTTTATTCTTGATAATAAACATGAAGGATCTTGTACTTGAGAATTAATTTATAACAAGTGGTATCATGAGCCAAATATGCTTAATTATTGAGAATTGTATATCGTTGTTGATGTAATATCAAGTCGTAGTGCAATATTGGATTTGGGATTTATCATTACTTAATTTATCAAAATAATGTGATTCTGATTTATAATTATTATCCTTAATTCGTATTTTCAATTCATGTGCTATAATCAATTAACTGATTATCTTCTTGATAGATTCAGTCTGTATTGAGTAAAATTTTAAATCAACCATTAGTATTTTTTTTATTGGTTGGGTTTAATTATTGTTACTATTATTTAATTTCGGTAAATTTATAATTTTGAAATAATTTAATTGAAACAATATGTTGCCAAAGTGACCTTTTTGTGGATATTATTTTGTTTTAAATTATAATATTTTTGTACATATAATTTTGCACTTATTTATTGGCCCAAAGGAAGGTAAATTTTGATAAAAGTATGTGAACATTTGTTGTGATAAAATGAATGATAACTATGCAGTTTACATGTGAATATTAATCGTCTCAAAGGAAGATTTATTATTTGACGCGTTATTATTTTCATTATTTAGTTACGACACTAAGATGTCACTTACTCGTAAATATTTTGTCCAAAGATAAAATTTTAGTGGAGTGTTCGATGTCTTGGAATGAGTTACTTTTATTTAATTTTAATAATTTTCTAAACTCATGTGAGCATTATTTTCTTTCGTTCTCATCCAATTTCTATTGCTATTGCTCCAAAATTTTCTACTCAAGCTACTAATATCCCGATGCTTAGTGGGACAAACTTTAAAAATTGGAAAGAGACCGTCAAAATTGTCCTCAATTGCATGGACTTGGATTTAGTACGTAGGACGGAACGACCCTTTGGATAACCTCAATGAGGTTAAAATTGAGAAATGAGATCGTTCTAATCGAATGTGCTTGATGATCATGAAACGTTCCATTCCGAAAGCGTTTCGGGGCTCTATTTCTGAGAGTGAGAATGCCCAAAAATTTCTTGAAGGAATTGAACAGTACTTTCCCAAGAATGAAAAGTCAGAAGCGATTAACCTTTTGGATAAACTTGTTTCTATGAAGTATTGTGGCAAAGAAAATATAAGGGAGTACATTATGGAGATGTCTAATCTTTCATCAAAACTCAAGTCACTTAAGTTAGAGTTGTTTGAGGAATTGCTCATGCACTTGGTTTTGTATCTCTGCCTGCACACTTTGGTTAATTCAAGGTGAACTATAACACTCAAAAGGATAAATGGTCCTTAAATGAGCTTATATCTCACTGTGTGCAAGAGAAAGAGAGACAACAGTGAGATAAGACTTAGAGTGCTCAGTTGGCTTCAATCTCAATGACTCGAAAGAAAAAGAGAGCTAAGGATACTGTGGAGGGAACTTCTCAACAGAAGAAACCAAAGGTTCAAAATGGTGAATTCATTTGTCATTTTTGTAAAAAGCCAGGACGCATGAAGAGAGAGTGTTCCAAATACGCTGCTTGGCGTGCAAAGAAAGGTTTACTTCTAACTTTAGCTTGTTCTGAAGTTAATTTAGCTTCTGTACCTAAGGATATTTGGTGGGTAGATTCTGGTGCTACTACTCATATAAGTATGTCTATGCAGGATTGCCTGTGGAGCCGACCGCCAAGTGATGCTGAAAGATTCATCTTTGTGGGCGATGGCCATAAAGTTGCAGTAGAGGCTATTGGAACCTTTAGATTATTATTAAAGATTGGAGTTTATTTTGATTTTTTTGAGATTTTTGTTGCACCGTCTTTTAGATGGAATTTAATTTTAATTTCTAGTTTGGACAAATCCGGTTTTTCTTGTTCATTTGGAAATAAGAAAGTTAGTCTCTATCAAAATTCAAATCTTATTGGATCTGGTTGTTTGAATGATAATCTATATATGCTTGATGTTGTAAGTTCTTACAATGAAATACTTCAAACAAGTTCATGTGGTACAAAACAAAAAGTAAATGAGAATTTTGCCGCCTTATGGCACAAGCGTTTAGGTCATATTTCTAAATAGAATTCAGAGACTTGTATTGGATGGAATCCTTGATCCCTTAGATCTAATAGATTTTCAAGTTTGTGTTGAGTGTATCAAAGGAACACGAACAAACAAAAGGAGATTAGGTGCCAAAAGAGCTTCAAACGTCTTAGAACTGAATACTGATATTTCTGGTCCATTCCTTATAACTTTTCGGAATGGACAATGATTTTCTATTATGTTCATAGATGATTACTCTAGATACGAGTACTTATATTTGATACATGAGAAGTCTCAATCCCTTGACGTTTTCAATTCTTTCAAAGCTGAAGTTGACCTTCAACTTGGAAAGAAAATTAAGGCTGTCAAATCCGATCGTGGTGGTGAGTACTACGGTAGATATGATGGATCAGGAGAACAATGTCCAAGGCCATTTGCTCTTTTCCTCAATGAGTGTGGAATCGTTTTGCAATACACCATGCCGGAAAAGCCGAACATGAATGGTGTTGCAGAACGAAAAAACTGAACTCTTAAAGATATGGTTAGGAGTATGATTGCTCATTCTTCCTTACCAGAATCACTCTGGGGAGAAGCTTTAAAGACCGTAGTTTATATCCTTAACAGAGTACCAAGTAAGGCAGTTGCCACAACTCTTTCTGAGCTATGGACAGGCAAGAAACCTAGCATTAGACACTTGCACATTTGGGGTTATCCAGCTGAAGCGCGACCTTATAAGGCGCATGAGAGAAAAGTGGACTAAGAATGGTTAGCTGTTATTTTGTTGGGTATGCTAAACGCTCTAGAGGCTATAAGTTTTGCGATCCCACATCAAGATCTATTTTTTAAATGGAAAATGCAGGATTTCTTGAGAATGTTGAGTTTGGGAGAGAAGAAAATTTAAGAAATGTCGGTTTTCAGAAAGAGAATGTTATTAACAATGTATAAGTCATAGTACCTGCTGGTGTTCGTGACACAACTCCAGAACTAAATAACGATGTTCAGGCTCCTATCCCGGACATTGTTGTGCATCAAAATGATATTGAAGTTCTTCCTCATGCACCACCTGAAGATTAAACTCAACAACCTCAAAAATTACCATTAAGAAGATCCATTAGAGAAAGAAGAAGTGCAAATTTTAAATGATTATGTTGTATTTATACAAGAACATGAGGATGTCACTAGTTTAATAGAGGAAGATCTGATCAACTTCTATCAAGCGATGCATAGTTATGACTCTCGTAAATGGATATATGCCATGAAAGAAGAGATGAAGTCTATGATGGATAATAAATTTTGAGATCTCGTTAAATTGCCTAAAGGTTTGAAGCCCATTGGTTGCAAATGGATATTTAAAACCAAGAGGGATTCTAATGGCAATATTGAGAGATATAAGGCACGTATAGTCGCTAAAGGCTTCACTCAAAAGAAAGATATTGACTATAAAGAAACTTTCTCTTCCGTCTCTTCGAAAGATTCATTTAGAACAATTATTGCATTCTTCATGCATTTTGACTTGGAACTACATCAGATGGATGTCAACACTGTGTTTCTCAATGGAGACATTGATGAGACGACTTATATAATGCGACCAGAAAATTGTGTGTTAGGTAATCCAAAATCTATGGTTTGCAAGCTCAAGAAATCCATCTATGGGCTCAAGCAAGCTTCCCGTCAATGGTATCAAAAGTTTCATCAAGTCATTACCTCGTATGGTTTCGAGGCAAATGTAGTTGATGATTGCGTGCATCCAAAGTTTAGTGTGAGTAAATATATTTTTTTGGTGTTATATGTTGATTACATTCTACTTGCTAGTAATGATATCAGATTGCTGCATGAAAGTAAGAAATTTTTAACAAAGAATTTTGAAATGAAAGTCTTGGTGATGCATCTTTTGTATTAGGAATTCAAATACTTAGAGATCGCTCTCGAGGTATTTTTGGATTGTCACAAAAGAGCTACATCGATAAAGTTTTAAGTAGATTCGACATGAAAGACATTAAGCCAGGAGATACACCTGTTGCTAAAGGAGACAAGTTTTGTCTCAAACAATGCCCCAATAATGATCTTGAGAAAAGGAAAATGCAGAAGATTCCTTATGCAACAGTTATAGGGAGTCTAATGTATGCACAAGTCTGTATCCGTCTCGATATAGCATTCATTGTGGGAGTATTGGGCAAATATTTGAGTAATCTAGGATTACAACATTGAACAGCAGCCAAACGCGTGTTGTAGTATTTGAAGAGAACAAAAGATTACATGCTCACTTATCGGAGATTAGAAAATTTGGAGATCATTTGGTACTCTGACTCCGATCACTCCACATTAGGTTACGTCTACATATTAGCTAGAGGAGACATATTCGTGGGAGTATGTAAAACAGACTCTTTTGGCTTTCTCAACTATTGCAGCAGAGTTTGTTGCCTGTTATGAAGCATCTAACCATGGTCTTTGGCTACAGAATTTTGTTACGGGATTACGAGTTGTAGATGGAATTGACAGACCCCTAAAGATTTACTGTGACAACAACTCAACAAACCTGTATTTCAATAACAATAGAAGCTCGACAAAGTCAAAGTTTATTGATATTAAGTTTCTAGTATTTAAAGAAAGAGTTCGGAATAGACAAATTTCAATAAAACATATAGGAACAAAGTCTATGCTAGCTTATCCACTAACCAAGTGATTGATACCTAAGGTCTTTCATGAGCACACTGCTGGTTGTTATTCTGAATGATACCTTGGTTTAGTAGGAGTGTTCTTGTTCTATTGCTTACTATGTTTCTGCACAACAAAATTGATGATTCAAATGTCTATTTTTGAATTCATTTATGCTCTTTATTATATAATTTCAAATTGTATCTTAAAGATTTTGGAATGATCTCACTGAAGAATAAAGAAGGATCAATTGGAAATTTTTCGTTGCCTTGAGATCACATTACGAAATTTCTATGCTACTCATCCATATTTAATCTCTGTCGCTTAGTATATTGGTATATAGTGATTGTCGTGGTCATATCACAAATTGAATGTGATGAAAATCGCGGTAATTTCATTATCTATTTATTAGATGGAACGATTGTTTTAAGGGACGAAATAAAAAAAAGCATACAGAAGCGCACCTAAATATTTTGTGATATAATTGAATAGTGTATAACCCAAGTGAGAGATTATTAGAAAAATTGATTTTCTATTCCATATTGGGTTATTATTATGAATATTCAATTATATTAGCTATTTAATGAGTTGATATTTTGTGATCAATAAGGATCATTATGATTCTTGCAATATATGAAAAATAATGAGTAGATATCAATATTGCCTAATTAAGGAGTTTATGAGAACCCTATTAAGCAGTGATAAATAATATAAATAGAGGCTATTGGTTATGGTCCCCAACACACCAAATAAGCAATATGTGATCTTCGTCTCCCCATCAGGAAGAGAGACTGAGGTCCCATAGTGAATAGAGTTATTTAGTTAAGGAAGGCCACACACCTATAGTTCTTGCTTGGTGAAAAGATTCCGCAGCAGTAGGCATAGGCAATCACCAAGCCATCATGGATTCAGGTATTACATTTTTTTTTTGTTCTTTATAATTACCATGAAAGATCTTGTACATGAGAATTAATTTATAACATATAGTTATATATCTAGTGAATATAAGTATATAATATACATTTAACAGACATGTGTGTCAACCTCATGAACATAAGATCTTTATCCCATGGAGCAAATCCAGTTTACAGCTACCAAATACATGGTGATATTCATCCAAAACAGCAATGGTTTTTATCCAAAATCAGACGGTTATTAATCTAAAAAACCAGCAATACAGATATCAGATAATGAATGGATAATACAAATAAAACTACACAGTTTTATCCTGATTGCAAGTTGCTTGGCAGCTCTTGGTAACCATGAACATATATATTCATATCTGATGAACATATCTATTTTAAGAAATAGAAGAAATAAAATTTATGAATTACATTTTTAACCAAAATTTACCACAACACAAAACGACATTATTTTTAAACGAGAGCACCTATCTAGATGGATGCTCTCGGTGCACCCAAAAATTGTATGTATAGTCACCAAAAAAATATACATGAGTTAGTCCGATAACAAAACCACACAACAGATCTGGGTTCAACTGCTTCCTTTTTTGTACCATACACTTTACTTCTAGTCCGAAATAAAAAAAAACCAAGTCGAGTCACTTTTTTAACACGTGTGATATTGAGGATTATTACAACACAAAATAATATTGTTTTCAAGTAAGTGCACCCGACTAGATAAATCTCCTAATTCATCCAAAAATTTTCAGATATGACTCATAACCACCAAAAAATGTACACAAGTTAGTACGATAATAAAACGACACCACAGCTTCGAGTTCAACTGCTTCCTTTTTTGAACTATACACTAGATGTAACGATTTAGTTCAGTTCGATTTTTGATAAAAAAGTTAATCAAATCGTTGGTAATCGGTTTGAGAAATTTGAAATCGAACCGAATTACTAATTTTAAAAAACCAAACAGAATCAACCACATGTTCGATTAGTACGGTTAACTTTTTATGAACTTTATTGACTAATTTAACTACTCAATAGAAGAACTTTCATATAAAATCCTAATTTTGTTCGGTTTGGATCGGTTCAATTTGAAAAAATTAAAAACCAAACCATCAGTCATTGGTTTTTCAAAATTTAAAATCGTAACCGAACCACTAACATTCTAAACCGAACCAAATCTATTGGTTTAGTTTGATTTAATTTGATTTATCGATTTATTAATTTTTATGTACACTCCCATTATACACTTATACTTCTGCTCCAAAATCATAAAAACAAAATCGAGTCACGTGTTTAACACGTGTGATATCATGAAAATCAGTCAACTCCAGTTTCCTCCCATCTAGAATTTGGGCCCATTGAAGTCCGCTCACTGACTTTTCATGACATTTATAGTCCGAATGCTGTAATGTGTAAATGTGGCCTATTTCTAGCAGCCGAAATCCTGACCGTAAGTTCGGCCGGAGCATGATGAGGTCGAGAAATCTCCAACATTCCAAACTCTTGTTACGTTTCCACCAATTTTAATTGTTTGCCACATGGCAACTTATTCATTCATCCACCAAAACATGCCCGATGGTCCATCTAAAATCTCTTCTCTATCCGCGTTATCAATATTCTAATTTGTTTTCATTATAATTGGACAAAAAAATTAAAGGAGTTCACGGTACGTAAATAAAATGTTCATGTTCGATTCATAATATCTATATACATATAAAATGAGTGGATCAAATGAAAATTGATTTGGATATGTAAATTGTGAATCATTATTATCCTTTGATCTTAAATCATCTAACGAGTATGATTTAACTTTTTTTAATTTAATTTTTGCATTTTAATAATTTCCTAATTATAACCTAACAAATCTATCATATTAATGGAGAGAAAATCTCTCCATATCATTATTATCCCTTTTTTATCTCTCATATTTTTTTATTTATTAGAAAAATTATCATCTCTCATCAATATTTTCTCTCACCTCCATATTTCTGTTCTCTCATCGCCCGGTCACTGTAACCACCCGCGTTAGCTGAACTCAGTCACGATCCAAGCCTCCTCTCAAAGCCGCACCTTTCGCCTAGTCTGCTCTATCATCTCTCGCTCACCATAACCAGCCGCGTCAGCCGAACTCCGTCCCGATCCCAGCCTCCTCTCTAAGCCGCATCTTTGACCTAGTCAAAGCCGCCTCAATTGGACCTATCAGACACAACTACGAGTCTGAATCCATTCTAGACCAGAGTAGATCCATCTGTCCCAACTGCTCCAACATCTGAGCAGCACCTTGATATGACTTCCAGCAACCAAGGTTCGACTGATCTGTCTTCCGGTGTCATATCATTAGAAGATAAAGAAGGTCAGTAATGGTGTACGATTTTTCTGAACCATTGGTGCACATCAAATCTCGTGTAGCTGGCACACAAGGCATCCATCATAAAATATATTAATGGCTACGTCCAAAATGATTAAATATCAAAAATTTCTGAACAACGTAACAGGTAGAGTGCCAGAGAGATTCACCATGTTTTTAATCTGGATCAGAGGATGCGGCATCAGCCTGGGCGGTGCTCGGGGAACCATTGGAATGGATGTTGACCATGTAAAATCAGTTTGTGCATCATGTGAAATCAATTCGGGCATCATTTTAAATTCGTAACAGGGTACCATGTAATAATAACTTATGATTAATTAAATAATAAATTATGATGCATCATACCAAAATTAAAAATTGCACCAACTAAAATCAATATGTGCACTGCCTCCTATATTGTGCACCAAATAGTGCATTAATAAATTCCAATGCACCATCCTAAATTTGTAACATGAAATCGTGGTGCATATCAGATGATTCCTCCACTCTTGTCGGGTGAGAGATCATCGCTACATTTTGTGGAAGAGAAAACGTAAAAGTAGGAGTAAATCAAGGGATCTGACAATTAAGTGGCGGCGTAAAAAAAAGAGAGAATATATTCCGGATTAAAAATTTAATTTTATCCGCTTAATATTAAAACATAATTAATTAACATATGTTTATTTAATAAAATCAAAATATATGATGCATTAATTTGAAAATAGATCAATGATTAAAAAGGGTTCACAGTTACATATCCAAACCGATTTTCACCTTATACGTCCTCTATATATATAAGATAGATTAAAATTACTATAAGTGTAGATTAATTTGGATCATTGTATATGTAAAATTGAATTATTTAGAGTTTGTAGATATATTTTATTTATTTAAGGTGTGTGTATTTAATATGAAAATAAAAGGCTATTTTATATTATTTTTTTATAATTACTTAAATTTCATTTTTTATTTACTACATTAAAGTATATATATAGATCAAAAACAGATATTTACCCATATTTTAAAAGGGAAAAAATTTAAAAGGAGCTCTGAACTATCACCGCTCACTCAATTCTGGTCCGAACTACCACGATTTTCAAAAATGGTGCGATGAAAAAAAATCGGTCTAATTTAGGATGATGCTTGAGAATAGTTTGTTTGATTTCTTAAATATAATTGATTTTATAAAATTTGTTGAGAGTTATGGATGATTGAGTATGAAAAGACATCATTTTCGTTATGTGCCCAAAATGGTATTATTTATTTTGATAACTAAACGACGTAATTTTCGCACATAAATCTAAGTCTTATAATAATATTAGTTTCGAAATGTAATGGTAAATTTTATTTTATAATCAGTCCTTTTTTTTCATCGCACTCTTTTTGAAAATCATGATAGTTCGGATCGCAATTCAGTAAGTGATGGTAGTTCAGGGCACCTTTTGGGTTTTATCTCTTTTAAAAATAGCTGATAGTGAATATTACTCCCCCCGTCATCTAATATATGTCATTTAAGGTTAATTTGAGTAGATTAAAGTGAAGTTAATGTTAGCGGTTGAACAAATTAATAAGTAGGATGTTAATATTTTTTAAAAAAATTTGTGCAACACATAAATTGGTAGATGATTATTGATGAGGAATGTATTTTTTATTGATTATAATTATGAAGTGATTAATGTTTGACATTTTAAGGTAGTTGTTGATATTAAATACGCATTGAAAATTGTTAAGTGACAACTAAAAATGGATAAAAGAATTGATTAAGTGACAGGTAAAAGAGGACATAAAGAATAAAATTTAGGGAATTTTAGAGTAAAATGGCTTAGTACACGTGTACACATAGTATTTTTTATAGTGTACAATATACATATTTTAGTTTACATTTAGTCGCAGTATTTCTACATACAGTGCCGAAAATGAATTTAAGTGAATGCAATTGCCAAATGTTTTTAATAACATAAACATATCATTTATATGGAATTTGATAAAAATGTTATTAACGTTTTTAATTATTTTAAAAACTTTTATTTAATTGTTTAATTAAAAAATATTTTCATTTATAACTTATGTAATCGCAATATTTCCAAATTCATTCTATGTTGGAAAATATGCTTCGTTTAACCTGCTCAAAATTAATATGTGAATGAAAAATATTTAGTTTATTAACCAAATCACCATAATAGTTTGTCTTAGAAGAATATTCTTTTCTCTATATGTGTGTGACTGTTCAAACGAAATCCTCTTAAGAATAAGACGGTTACAATCTCTTCTCAACGCACAAATAGAAGAGACATCCTTGAAAACTTCTTCATATAGCCGTAACCAACACTCAAAATCGAGAACAAGAATATGACTTCTCTTTAAAAAAGTTTTCCATACATTTGTCACTTCTCTTCTTTCAATTCTGTTCTTCTCACACAATAGAAAAATCAATCTATCCTTTAAATAGAAGGAAGCAACTCGTGAAATGAATGGATATCATGAAACACAATAGCCACACAAAACCAGTCGTCCATTTAGTTTGTCAATACAATAAATAAGAATTTGTATTTATTTTTTAAATTTCTATTGACATAAATCAACAAGATAAATACGCAACTACTTATTATGTTGAATCGAGAAAAATTGAAAGATAATCAAACCGAGTAAACATATTTTTTCGTATGATCAGCTGCTCCTACGATTCCAAGCTCATGAACTATCAAAATAAAAGAGAATTGATCAAATTCATTTTTATTTTGAACAACTTAATCTAAGGATTTCAACTAAAGCATTTGGCTGATATACATCAATGATAAATTTGTTACTCAATATGTTTAGTTCAATACTCAGTTATTGAAATCAAAATTACACCACTAGATTTGATTAGAGAGCCAAATTCCAGCATCATATTCATTCTAATATGCATATAGTTATACAAATCAGAACCAAAGATTAAATCGATGGTACTTCTTTTTCCCGGTTAGATCGGCTGGCAGATCTGTTGACCAATGGTCAACTAATTGCTCTATTGTATTTATCCTTAAATTGTTAAATTGAAATAAGTATATTAGAATAGTAGTGGTAGAAGTGTAGCATTATATGTGAAGGGGGTTAGGTTTGAATCCTTTTAGGAGTTGTTTTTTCACTAATTATAGTATTAATTTTGTATTGATTAAGCATTAAATGATTAGATTAGAAACTAATAATTAAGTAATTATATATAACTAATCAACCGGTTCACATTAATATCGGTCTGTTCAACAATTTTCTATAGAACGGTCAAGTTTGGTCTGATTCAATCTGGTCCAATTTATAATCAGGTAAGTATCATCAAATCAGACCAAATCTTAGTCCGGCTCCCAATCAAACCGGCCGATTCAAACCAGTTTTAATAACTATGCTAATATGTGTTTAGTTGGATTATCAATATAAATGAACAAATTGTGGGTGAGAGGACATTGCTAGCCTATAGAGACAGATATCCGATGTGCAAGAATTCTACATCTTAATGAGACATCAACTTGGGGTTGGGACCATAAACAAAAGTAACCATGAACCAAATCCCCTTCTCTATGCACTCATCAATGAATGCCCTTAATTTAAGTCCAACCCAAACTTGACTCCCAACACATTTTGCCATAAATACATTTGACTATGTCCATTCTAGTATGTTTCCTCTAATAACATGTCACTTCTAGGTTCTACGAGTTGGAAACTTGAGCGAGAAAACAAAGAACTAAAAATATCATTAATAAAATGTTAGTTTGGTGATTTAAGATATTATTATTTAATAATTCTCAGATATAAGATTCAAGACCTGATGATGATGATACCATTTGACCATGTATCTATTAAAAGTGCATGTGAACTGATCCACAGTAAGACTGACTCTTCTATCTATCAGGATGAAGAAGTATATTTTCTCCTACCATAGAAAAATTGAACATGAAAAAAAGCTAGAGCAAGGGAGGTGCTATGTCAATACCAACAAGGGTACATTGTCTTCTTATTCAAGTTCAAAGCACATTACAAGCTTTCCACATTACATGTACTATTCTTCTTCCATAGTAAGTACTTTAGCCTTATAAAAAACAACTATTTACATGCTACGCCCATAACTTGCAAAAATACAACAAACATCCCCACGTGGGGGTGTCTTTTTTATACGCTTACGTGGCTACGGCTGCTACTATAATTTGTATATGCTATATGCGAATATCACCACGACCAGACCATAAAAGGTCGGAGGGTGTCTTTGTAAACTATTTAGCTCAGTGTCAGTCCAGCTGAGCAGTGAAATAAAACTTCAAGGACCTTACTGTGATAAAGGATAACATATTTCTCACGCCATCAGAACGCCAAGTGGGGCTCGGTGAGGAATACCCTTTCTGCGCTTGGCCGTTCTGTAATTAACAGAAGTTGCTGGTGGCGTTGACGGCGAGAAGCTCAGGTGGGTCTCCGCCTTCATGTTCTTCTCTTTCTCTCCGCCGGTTGCCCCGCCACAGCTGGTGTAAGATTGTTTGAATACCCCGGCGGGCGCCACGGCCGATGCAGGGGTCATAGGGTGACTGCTCACCCGCTTTTTACCCCCCTGAAACTCCCTCGACGCGCCAGCAATCTGATAAACAAGAAAGCCATTCAATCAGCCCAAAAGTTGCGAAATTTCAAATATTGACTGTGTGAGTTTGAAGAAGATGCGTGGCGGCGTGACCTTGCAACCGAGAGAGCAGAAGCTGAAGGTGTCGAGGAGGCTGCGGTGGCAGATGAGACAAGTGTTGGTAACGCCTTTGACGGGGCGCGGCTGTGGGCGCTGGTTGAGAAACACCACTCTGGCGCTGTTGATGATGTAAGTCTGAACGCCAGTGATGTCCAGCACCTTCTGAATCTCCGAAACTCGGATCACATCATGGTAAGACGATCGCCTTATCTGCTCTCAACTCACAACCAATCATTCTTGAGCACATTCTGAGATTGATGGAAAATGATTGGTTGGTTTATGAGAAAGCATACCTGAATGACATGATGATCCTTGTGGCTGAGGCAGCAGAGCGAGCAGAGCGGTCGGTCAATGCAATCTAAGCAGAACATGTTACACTCGCTTTTGTGGGAATGGGCGTGAAACTCACACTGACCGAAGAAGTTTTCGCGCAGCAGCGGCTTCAGCCACGCCGGCCAGCGGCCCTCCTCCGTTTCTCCCTGCCATTCTGCGCCCTACTCAACACCATCAAAAAATGTAGAAAAACAAATTACTCAACACCCGAATCACACTTCAATGCAAAACCCATCTACTATTTGATAAGGAGCATACCATAATTGTCACTTCGAGTGATCTGGGTTGGCGACGATGCTTGATTGAATTTGAGAATGGGAGGGGAAGATGAGGTTTTTGTAGAGAGCGAGTCCGGTCAGCTTCGACGAAGTTTACCAAGGCACGGGTGACGAGCCTGAGCTTCGGGATACGAACCTGAATCCGGAGCTCAGGTGGGTTTACTTAGCGGTGCATGAATTTGGAAATGAAACTTTTGACAAAGGGCGTTGTCGTGGACCGATAAGTGGGTTTGGTTCGTTGGGATTTGTTCGGTTCGCATCGGGTTTTCGGTTTTATACTGATGTGGGGTTTTGCTTTATTGAGGCTACCATGTGGTCGGCACAAATTTAAATAGAATTGATTTTTGATGATGTTGTCATTCTTACTATCATATTTTGAATGATGATGATATTTATATGCGCATCTATTGACTGAATGTACTTTGAGATGGTTTGGGTTGAGAGGATATCTGTGAAAAGTATTACTTTCTCTGTCCTTTTTTTCATGTCACTTAATCGATTTTTTTATCTATTTTTATTTGTCACTTAATAATTTTCAATGCATATTTAATATCAATTACCTTAAAACATTAAATATTAATTATTTTTTTTATCATAATCAATACAAAAATCATTCATCACCAGTAATAATCTAGCAATTCAAGTTTTTGCATGAATTTAAAAAAAAACATTAACCACCCACTCATTAAATTTAGGGGAAATACCCAAAAGAGGCTCAGAACTACCATCACTTACCCAATTGCGATCAGAACTACCATGATTTTCAAAAAGGAACAATGAAAAAAATATTGGACTGATTTTCTAAATTAAAATTTACCATTACATTCCAAACCTAATATTATTATAAGACTTAAATTTGTGAGCGAAAATTACGTCATTTGGTTATCAAAAGACATCGTTTTCTGTATGTGCATAAAATGATATAATTTATTTTGATAACCCAACGACGTAATTTTCGCACACAAATCTAAGTCTTGAAATAATATTAGGTTAGGAATGTAATGATAAATTTTATTTTAGAAAATCACCCAAATTTTTTTTTCATCGCAGCCTTTTTGAAAATGGTGGTAGTTCTGACCGCAATTAGGTAAGTGGTGGTAGTTCAGGGCCCCTTTTAGGTTTTATCCCTTAAATTTATTCAACCGCTAGCATTAATTTCATCTTAATCTACTCAACTTAACCTTAAACGATATGTATTAGATGACGGATGAAATATTTGTTGATGCCCATTTATTTTATTTTTTATATAAAACATTATTAATTTTTAATCCATTTTATTTTATGGTGAATACGATTCACTTGACAAGCATTGGGGATACGTTTGCTGACTTAACAGAGAGAATGAGGACGCATTTCAATTTTGGTGACCAAATCAGTTTATACGCATCAAATTCTGTCTGTATCCATTATCTAATGAAAAGAAGTGATAATATACTTGTCCCGAAAATTCTTCCTCCGTTCTGAATTAGAAGTCTTTTGAAGTTGATTTGAGCATATTAAGAAAATATTAATAATAACGGTTGAACAAATTTAATTGGTAGGTGGTTAATGTTTTGTTTTAAATTTTGTGCAAAAAGTAAAATTAATAAATTATTACTAGTGAAAAATAATTTTGATATTAATTATGATAATGAAGTTATGGATGTTTGACGTTTTAAGGTACATGTGGATATTAAATACGCATTGAAAACTATTAAGTTATAAATAAAAATGATAAAAAATTCGGTTAAGTGACAAATAAAAGAGGACAGCAGGAGTAATTTATTATTCGATAAAAATTTATTTATATAAATTCTTAGTAAACATAAAATATATAATATACTACAATCCTCTTATATTAAATGTTATTTAAAATAATTTTATTTTTCATCATTTAATAAAATCATGAGTGATTATTTCAAACATTCTTATGGTTAGTAAATATAGTGAGTATTACTACAAAAATCAGGTTGTTTTCCGATCAACATTTTTATCGGAAAAGGACCGAGAAATAAGGTTTCGGTCAAAAATCGGCCGAATTTATGATCAAAGCCTCTCGACTAGAACGTCATTTTTCGGTCTAAATTTTCAGCCACTTTGCGGTTGGTTTCTGGCATGCTTTTGGCCATTTTAAATTTTCGTCCAATTTACAGCCGCTGATTGGTGCACTCTTCACAGGTTGTTTTCCAGCCGGATTCCGGTCAATAATTAATTTTTTTTAATTTTTTTAAAATTATTTTGTGATTTACATTATAATATATTTCATAAATATGTTTCCCTAGTAGACCATTTCTAAATTATATAAATACAATGATTCAATGAAAACTATAATAATTAGTATTTTACAATACTCAATAAAAGTAACATTAAAGGAACTACAAATTTACGAGCTCGCCATTAAAAGACGCTATTTCCGAGACGGAAGTGTAGCCTCGCTTTCTGAGAAGTGCTTCATAATAATAACATGACAAGAGGGTACATCAGAATAATATAAGTATCAAAAGCTATATATTTCTAACATTCGCATTGACCATGATTCATTGCACCACATGATTCTATAACATAGAATAAGCATATAATCAAGAAATATCAGAACGACGTCTGATATGTTCGTTAAAATTGTAACTTATAACTTGGTCTTTTAAGAGGCATAAAAGCATCAATTTTAAGAGGCCATCAAACATTAATATAATGAAAGCTTGATGGCCTAAAATCTAAGGTTAAAATCTCTAGTTCCATTAACTACAACAAATCAAACACATGTATTTGTAGTTCATGGCTCATATTGCATTATATATTAATTATGAATTATAACTTGTATTCACACACAACAAGAGACAAACGGCTATTCAAATGGTCCTCCCACACTATTGATCAAATCCAATGCCGTCCAAAATAACATCTCTTCCTCCTTATACAATACAACATTCTAATATGTATATATACATGTATATAAGTTTGCTAAAATTTAATTGGACTATTTTAAACTGAAATAAACGCAATTCATGAGATGATTTTAAGAAAATATGACATATCTGATGAGTTATTTTGCTAGTTGATTGATTCGATATTTTGAATGAGAAGTTGTATGCGCACCTGCATCATCCACGTCTACAATACAACATTCTATTATGTTTATTTGAAAATTCCACCCCATCATTATTAATTAATACGAACCTTATACAAATACATATATTTGATATTAGACTTTTTATCCATTATATAAAATACTTCAATTTGTAAATATCAAGTATAATAGAACCTTGAAGCTATAACTTAGTAGTTCAACACCCTATTTGGATCATAACAATAGAAATTGAAATAAAGATATTAAAAGACAATTAGACCTAGTACCTTACAAAACTTCTTAATGACATTAACCTATGTGATTTAAATTCATATGTAAGATCAAACACAGATAAGATGAGAGTATGAAAACATATAAGGCTCATCTAAAGACAAATGATCACACACAAACAGAGGAATTGAATTACACTATAAATTTTGTCCAATGACTAAAATACTACTCTAAAGTTAGTAATAGATGTTACATATAACAAAAATTGACAATCACATCAAATGGATGAATATAAATAATATTTTGATAGATAGTTCTCTAGCTATTTGAGGATGTATATGATGGTGTGGTGCATTTGTTTCTACAACTAAGCACAATCAAGAGGATATGTGTGTAAATTAAACCCACCCCATCACTACTCATTGTTCACGTTACACGGAGCAATACGTACCAAACTCCATAAAGAGGTGGGGCGGGATTGCAACAGCAGTGATGTAGCAATCTTGTGGCGGCGACAGAGCGAAGGAGGCTGCAAGAGAAGAAAAGAGTGACGAAGGGGGCCGCAGGAGAAGAAAAGAGTGACGAAGGGGGAGAAGGAGCGGCGGGGGAAGGGGGCAACATGGAAATAAAGGTGCGGCGAAGGGGGCTGCAGCAATGGGGCAAGGAGCGGCATAGTGGGGTTAGAGTTTATGGAGGAGGGAGTTGAGGAAGAAAGAAGATCTGCGCCCAATTTTAATTTTATTTTTCCAGTTCATTTCCGGTTATTTTAAAATGGCAGGAAATTGACCAAAAAACTAAAAGTGTTTCTAGCAACCGTTTTGGAAAGTTTCGGCCAATGTGTAATTTTCTGTGTACATAAGCACAGGAAATACACATTGTGGACGAAAATGAGTCGGAAAAAGCACACATTTCCGGTCATGTACGGGCAAATAGTTACGAACTCATTTTATTATTTCAAAAAGACAAATTTGATAGGTAGAGGGTAAAGGGTTAGAAATTGGCTTCAAATCTTCCAATCAATTGCTTTCTAACAGCAAAACTTCTATTTTTGATAGTGTATTTAGTAAATAATATTATGTTATGATAGAAACTTATTCCACAAATTTTTGTAAGAGGAGTACAATAATGGAAAAGACAAATAATAAGGACGAAAAAGTATGAAGTTCAAACGTGTTTAAAGAATTATTCCCTCCAAATTGTAGTTGTTTAAGGTTAAATTGAAGGGTTTAAGAATATAAAAAAACATGTTGTTGAACAAATTTAATAGGTATATTTAATGTATTTTTTAAACTGTATAAAATGTAAATGTGTTGTATGTGATGGCTTTTTTTATGGATTCTAATAATGAATTAACTAGTTTTTTCATTTTTTTAGTGTAGATAACAATATTAAATGTGTATTCAAATTGTTACGTAAAAAATGATCAAATAGGTGTTTCTTAAATGACAAGTAAAATAAAAGATAGTCATCAGGAGTGTGACCTAGTGGTAAAGAGAGTTATGATTAAATCTTAACAATTCTCACGATCAGAGTTCGAATCCTTTAGCGTTCAGATGTGTGTGTCATAATTTATATTTAATAAAAAAGTTTTTTTAAAAAAAATAAAGTAAAAGAGAACTTAGGAACTAAATAATTTAACTTAAACTACTTCAATGTATAATGTCACTTTTTTACCACATCTGTATTTATCTTTTTCTATTTAGTGAATATATTTATGTCCTCGAACAAAGAAAAAAAAATGTGTGTACTACCATATCTTCATGAAAACTGTGATTTTTAGGTTGTTTGATCACGTCCGTTCGTGAGATTCGCTGGGCAAGAGTAAGATGTGAACCCTCTCAAAATATTTTTTTATATTTAAATACATTATAAAATGAAATAAACAAGCAGAAGAGTGATTGAGAGGTGAATTTACAATTCATAGGTTGGGGGTTAGATTACTATAATATGCTAAAAGCTGCATTAGTCTGTTTCCGATACCATATGCCATTCGGCGAGTGATTTTTGGGTAGACTGTGTTCATCACGTGGCAATAGACACGATCCATTGGAATTTGCCACTTATCGCGTTGAGAAGTTTAAAAAAAATTCAAAAAAATTGTAAATCACCGCGTGTCAGTTTAATTTTTCAATGCGATACGTGACAAATTTCATTTGATTGTGACCACCGTACACCTAAGAATTTCTACATGGACTCCGAAGTCGTCATGGGCCCTCTTGCATGCAAAGCCGGTCAACTTCCAGTGCTTAATTGCCGGGCCTTGTCAACTTCAGCTAGCATACATTTCTTCATTGGGTCTTTCTCCACGCACATAATTCTCATAAACTCAACTTTCATCTCGCAATTTGATATTATTTCATTTGATTTTTAGCATCATTGGGCCCTTGATCGTCACATAGCTCGTCAAAGTCCTGTTCCAGAAATGATCCAAGTGGCCGACATGATCGGGGACATCAGGGTGGACTGCAACGAGTCCCGTGACCCCGCTTCACCGTCTCAGGCCACCGGTCGGCCAGCTCCTAGGCTCTCTCAGGGCTCTGGCAGTTCAAATTGTGCTCTCATGAAGTCATTATCTTTATGTCTCATGTTTTGTGTTGTAAGGTAAAGTTTTGGCTGCTCGCGGAGCGTAGGTAGCCCCGTTTAGTGGTCGGTGGAGGTTTGCTAACTCAAACCGCTGGTGAATAATAAAGAATGAAATTCACGGTTTGCTTTTATATACAAATTTTTTTCATTTTGGTTTGTCAGGTTAGCTGCGGATAAAAAAAAACTCATGCATACACTAAAAAATCACTCGAAAAAGAGACGCTACAATGAATTTGGGAAAAACTCAAAAAGGGTCTTGAGCTATCACCGCTTATCCAATTGCGATCAGAACTATCACGATTTTCAAAAAAAAATGCGATGAAAAAAATTTGTACCAATTTTCTAAAATAAAATTTACCATTACATTCCAAAACTAATATTATTATAGACTTAAATTTGTGTGCAACGTTTGGTTATCAAAATACGTCATTTTCTTTATATGCGTAAAACAATATAGTTTATTTTGATAACCAAGCGACATAATTTTCACACACAAATCTAAGTGTTATAATAATATTAATTTTGAAATGTAATGTTAAATTTTATTTTAGAAAATCAGTCTAATTTTTTTTTCATCGCAACTTTTTTTTGAAATTGTGTAGTTTTGACCGCAATTAGGTAAGCGGTGGTAGTTCAGAGCCCCTTTTATTTTTATCCATTTTAACAAATATAAAAATGTGCATTGTATACATGTGTGATATTCTATATTAATTTAAGTCACAATACTTATGATATTTACAATCTAAGAAAACGTATTAAAATGTTTTTCACTTTTACAGTTTGCTTTGGTTAGAAAAATGAGTGAAGAGGGAAAATATAAGAGGTAGTGGCTGAAATTCGATGTTTGATTTAAAAAATGAAGAGGAAAAAACTTAAATTGAAAATTAAAAAAAAAGTTCAAATGAATTTAAAACTATTTTTATATTTTATTATAATTTCCATTTCTAACTAGATAGGGATAAAAATTAAATTTCTATGAGAATTTTATTTCCATCTTAGTTATTTTTCTAATAAAGAAATTTTGAACTATCACATCTTATCTAACTGGAATCCAAACTATCATAATTATCAAAATAAATATAAATAGGTATTTTTTAACAAATTTTTTTATTCTATTACTGCACAGTAAACACAATTGATAGACATTAACTCTCAAGGACCCACCATCATTTTTTCTTCCCAACCAATCCTCCACCTCCTCTGAAAATCTTGGCACGATTTCAATCCCGTGTCCTGTGCATCATGTCAATCGGTCGAACACGTTGAGAATGCGGCTAAGGGAAGTGCGTCGAAAATGACTCTTGGAGGAGGTAACTTCAGCAAGGTGAGCACGCCATTGAATCTAGCACCAGCAAGGTGAAGTACACTATTGATACTATTGCTCACCAGTCATCACCACCAACATTTGAATCCCCTTTGCAAACCACCACTCTCAATTTGTCAACATTGTTCCTCGCAGTTGATCTCAACATCCACCAACCAGTCTTGATTAATTCCGCTCAATCAGATTTGAAAGCTTAGTTCGAACCAACAAGGTACACGTCAGGCATTTGGATCATTATAATTTTACAGATTCAATCTATTGAAATCTTATTTTTTAGAATCCGGATAACCGTACCACGGGGTTAGTTTAATCACTAGGCAGAGGCTCCACACACGTCCGACTGTCAAGCCTTCCAGGTGTTTCACAGAATAAACGTCAAGTTAGTGTTAGTCAGAATTCAAACCTGAAACCCATTGGGGGGACGGAAAAAATTAAAAATTTAGTTAAAATTAAGCGTATAAATTATAGGGGAGGGATCCGGTGTAAACACATGTTTCATTGTAAATAGTGGATAAATCTTGGCCACTCATTTTAGCTAATTCCAAAGGTGAGATAATTTTATGTTTCTAATTTTGAGACATTAAAAATTTAATAGATAAAAAATAAGAAATTAGAAAAAAGTTAAAAAAATTTAAATAAAATTTAAAAATTTTAAAATTGAGCTTACTAGGGTGAACAAAGATGGTGAATTTTGAGTTCACCATGGTGTACCCTTAGAGGAGGCTAGTGCGCACAAAAAATTTTAATTATTTTATTCACCGTAATAAATTTATATTTCATTGATATAAAAACTACGCTCAACATGGTGAACCTGATGGTGAATTTGAAGTTCACTATGATGTGCAGGCAATTCACAATGGTGAACAAAAAGTTCACCAACAGTTTACCATGGTGAACAAATAGTTTACCATTCTTTATGTATCTATTCTTTAGAGCAGTTCATATAAAAAATATCAACTAATATTTCTAGGTAAATTAATCCCAAAAGTTCATATAAAAATAATAACAAAATCATCCTCAGAAATCAAACATCATAGGTCACATCAAATCAACCAAAAATTAAATTAATTGTACACATTGAATGATAAGGATTACATAAAAACTGTAGAATTAGAATGATAGGATTCTCCAAACTCTGTTGCTCCCTCGTTCTCTATCACTGCATGAATACATAAGATTAGTAAAATATAAACTGCAAGTTAGAGGACATAAGCTTGCATGATTACATGACAATTGTAAGCATATTACATTTTTTAAAAGAATATCAACTCAACCATGCTCTAGCTCCTCTTATATGATTTGCTTGAACAACATAAAAATACAACTATTATGAATATGTTTACTCTGTGGAACATGTGATGCACATATATAAAGCACATTCTCAATCTAGTATGATATAATATTGACACACAATGCAGAGGTGAACATATACTGGGTAGCCATAGAGGAACCTTTATTGCATTCCACCAAAATAAATTGGGCTTCAAATGGGGGTGTCTTGCCCACATGTTCTCATCCTCTAAATCATCCACTATAACTTGAATCTAAATAAACACATAAATCTCAAACCCCTGCATGCCACCAACACCGAATATCAATTCATGTCTGTCATAATTTTCTATCAAAAACATAACTAATAAGCACATAATCAAATAAAAAAATCAAATTTTCTTAATCCATATCTAGTAATCAGGAAATAATGATGACAAATAATAATCTCATTAATATAGATAGTCACAAATATAGATAGTTCACTACCATAGTGAATAGACAGTTCACCAATACATAAATTACATAAACTCATCAATCAAATATAATATAAACTAAACAATTGTGTCATTTATCCACACAGACTGTTCACCGATATAGATAGTTTACCAACGAACTATGCCAACAAAAATGTAGAGGAAGAGCACTTGACAAATGTCCCACATCGGCTAGTAAGGAGAAGATGAGGTGACTTATATTGGATTGTTGAACCATGACTCACAAGCCTAGGCTTTTGAGTAAGAGTGGGGATACAATTCAATATGGGCCGGCCCGGAAATTCTCTACAAACAACATTAGCAAGAGAGCCTCAAAGAGTTTTCTTAAATCTAGGAGCTTTCACCTTATGAAATAACATTGGTAGTGGGGACAAAATTAATAAGGATTTCTACAAAGCAAACCAAAAGAAAAGAACTTTCTTGATCTGCCAAAACATTGTAATTATCTACATTTCAATAAGAATCTGGTGAACAAACTGTTCACCAGTGCTAAAACAATTATATTTTATGAATTCAAAATTCATAAAAATAAGGCAGGGTGCTTCAATTTCCAAACAACAAACATCAGCCCTTAGCTCCAAGCAATGTTAATCTTAAGTAAATATACTATCTGCACCTCAGTGCCATACCAGTAGCTTCAAATACAACTAAGCCAACTACAATTAAGCTGTAGATGTAAAAATTGAATAGCTTCCCTGAAGCCCATGATTTGCAATATCATATATCCAAATACCTTGTGGAACTAGAACCCTCTTTAACTCTAACTACTTTATTGGATTCTTGGAATCCCATTGGAAACTTTGTGGTGGTGTAGTGTTCATTGTCATGTTATTCTCTTCTATCTGTTATTTTAGGGGTGTTGCTGATTAGGAGAATGATGTGGAAAAATTCATGGTTATATCTGTTGAGCATTGATTTATGTCCCACATCGCCCATTATATGGGACTCTTGCAAGTGAGGGTGGGTGTTGAGCAGTGGTTTATGTCCTACATTGCCCATTATATGTAACTCTTGCAAGTGAGGGTGGGTGTTGAGCAGTGGTTTATGTCCTACACCGCCCATTATATGAGACTCTTGCAAGTGAGGATGGGTGTTGAGCAATGGTTTATGTCCCACATCACCCATTAAATGATCTATATCAATCCTAATATATATTTGGGCTCCCCCACTCATTATCAATTGATTTTTTAGTGTAGATCCAATTATATTAACATTGTATCACAGTGGGTTTTAGCCGCACCCTTCGTATAAGCCCGTGACAGTTATCATTCTCCGCACGAGGTCCCACTTGCTGCCCTTATCAGAGGCTCTTGCAAGTGAGTGTAGATGTTGAGTAGTGGTTTATGTCCCACATCACCCATTATATGGGAGTCGTACAAGTGAGGGTGGGTGTTGAGCAGTGGTTTATGTCACACATCGCCCATTATTTGTTCTATATCGATCCTTATATATAGTTGGGCTCCGTCACTCATTGTCAATTAATTTTAAGTGTAGATCCAACTATATTAACAATAACAAAGACATATTATTGAGATGCGGAGGACAGAAAAATGATGAAACATTTCAGTAAATGCCAAACTAACGTTGATTATGACAAACTGTAATATACAGTAACAAACAACAGAGGATAAACAAAGTAAAGGAATAAAATTCTGTGAAATGCATCATCTTTACAGAATCAATTGGTTTTAATAACAACTGCATTTTGGTTTTAAAGAAACACTCAAGAGATCAATTGGTCACCCATTCTTGATCTGTCAATTAAGTCCACAATTATGAAAACAAGTAAGAGACACCATTCAATCTATCAATCAAACTGAACTATAGAAATGATGGAATCAAAATCAAAGAAGATGAAGCCTGACAAATTATCAAAGAAAGTCAAGTCACGAAACCATAGAAACCAGAATCAATATCAACAAGAAAGAGCAATCACTTAATGTATTATTGAAGTACAGAGAAAGGCCATACAGAGAAAGAGCAATTCCCATCCGGTTGTTACTTCTCTTGGGACGAGTAAAGCACGTCATTGTTCTTCTCCATCGGACCAAAACCCTTTCCCCATCCAGAGCTCCCGTTTAGGGCTTGCGCGGGTCGAACAAAGTACTCACGTTGAGGGCGTGAAGGGATGTGACATATGAGGTGGAAGCCGACTCGCGGTGGACTATTTGGCCGGAATCGACTCAAATGCCGATGACTTTGGCAGTGGTTGTAGCGCTCAGATCTGAAGGACGGTGGCTCTTCGGCAGACGACGTTGTGGATCTCTCCACCTTGGAGTGGTCACGATCGAAGCAGGGGTAGGCGACTCGTGAAGGAATCTTCAGCCACTCGGTGGGTCGCCACCGTCGACTCCTTCGTTTCATCTCTTTCTCTCCCCGATCACTCCTAATTTTCTCTACGAATATTTTCATTGTGGTGAGCTGAAACATGTAATAATAATAAAACAATAATCTAAATAGCCGTTGGATTTATCAAAATAGGGAGATGAGATTAGTCCAATATTTACAATGAAACATGTATTTACATTTGATCCCTCTTACATATATATATATATATCTCCTTAAGTTGAGAACTTTGTGGCAAAACGTAGACCAATCATTTTGTTCATAAAACGATTGTGTTTTGATTACGATATCTCATTTTTTGACTTTATTTATTATGCTTTATTAATTTTTATTTAGTAACATATACTACATAAATTTCACTTGATTAATTAAGAGCAAATCATTCCATCATATATTTAATTTTCTCTCTTTCCTCTTTGATTATATACATATTTTTTATTCACAAATCACTCCATCAAACGTTCACCATTTATAAATTGTTTGATTCTCCGTTAATCAACTATGTTCACTGTTACTGTACATTTTTGAATAGTGAACATGTTTCAAAATTTTGATATTATTAAAATTTTGGCATTTTATGTGAGTTTATGGGTAATTTTTTTTGACAGTGAACATATGTTTGCAATGTACAGAACTGTCGGAGCTTCGATAGTGAAAATGTTCACTATTGATGTTCACTACCAAAATAAAAAAGTGTTTGTACAAAATCAGAAAAAAATGTTCACTAGAAAATAAACTAAATTTTTTTGAGAAAGTTATAACTTAGAAAACATAAATCCAAAAATCAAGGAAACAAAAATCGTCAATCAAATATTTAAGCACAATTAAAGGAAAACTAAATTTTTCTTAATTGGCACTACATAAATGTCACACACCCATCTCACTTCATTATACCAAATGTTACATAAAGGAAACAAATAAGTTAATATGATTGGTTCACAAAGTTATAAATATAAGGAGGTTCTCAACGGATCCCTCTCATATATATATACATATGTATATATAATTTTTTATATAGACATATATATTTTAGGTGGAATTCGAGGGGCTGCCCTTAGTGGCTCCGTCACTGCTCACAACCAACTTAACTACCCATGATCAAATAATCCATTAAATTTGTAGTAGACTGAATTTGTGTGTGGGTTTGTTGTTGTTGAAAATTTAGGAACAAGGTAGTAACACTTGGTGTGTTGATAAGCTAACCGATTACGAATCTAATAATCAACACACCCAAAAATAAAAATAAAAACATCAATCAATTCTACCATTCACGCACGTGAATCACACTTCGGCAAGCTCGAGACTTTTCTTTACCCGAACACAAGTGTTACTACCTTGTTCCTAAATTTTCAACAACAACAAGCCCACTCACAAATTCAGTCAAATAAAAATTTAATTGATTATTTTATCATGAGTAGTTAAGTTGACTGTGAGCAGTGGCAGAGCCAGTCTCGAGCTTGCCGAAGTGTGATTCGTGTATGCGAATGGTAGAATTGATTGGTGTTTTTGTTTTTATTTTTATTTTTGGGTGTGTTGATTATTTGATTCGTAATCGGTTAGCTTATAAAAAAAATGATGCAGCCAATTGGGGTGTACTGTTTTATTTTATCACTTAAAATATCGTGTATTAAATTTTGAACACAAATAGTTTATAATATAAGTTTTATAAAATTATAATAAAAATATAATATTGAGATAGAATTCAATATGAACTTATTGAAATCCATCATCATAATATCTATTATAAAGTTTCATATAAAAATAATAAGTGAAACCCAAATCTATAAAAGGAAAGTGAGGAGTAAGTGCTTCGATCCAAATTTGGAAAGTGGGTGTTAGACTTTTGAGAGCTGGTGGTAAGGAGACATTTTTTATGCTGGATTTGAGCTATTTTGATGTGTGACAAAGAGATCGGCCTAGCGAAGAAATTGAGGAGAATCAAATTGGGTAATGGATAGTTAGGTGTTGGGTCTGAAAGTGATGTGGCATAGCGAGGGCCACATTTGATATTTTTTTTCTTCTTTTGACGTATGTTAAGTGTATGTCAACTATAATTATTGTGTCCAGATCTTCGTTAAAAAAATAATGTTTGTACTTTATTTAATAGTCATGGTAATTCAAATTGTTGCATTTTTAGAAAAAAAAATTATAAACTAAAATTTAGTGATTTATGGTATCAGAAATTATGCTTGAGTAATATAAGCATTTTAGATAGATTGACATTCTAATTATCCTTGAATTTCATTTTTTTTTTGAATCCAGAAAATCCTGACTTCTTAAATTTCAGATTATTAATTACACGTACAAGTTAAAAACTGTCGCACACTTGTCCCAGATATAAAAAAAACTGAAATCCAAATGGGACAAATGATCTTTTAGTTGCGGCACAAACCATCATGACTACTCCTTCTGTCCTCTCTTACATGTCACTTAATCAAATTTTTTTTGTCCACTTTTACTTGTCACTTAATAATTTTCAATGCGTATATAATGTCAACAACTACCTTAAAATGTCAAACATTAATCACTTCATTATCATATTCAATAAAAAATACATTCATCACCAGTAATCATCATCTACCAAATTTACTTTTTGCACGAATTTTTTTATAAAAACATCAACCACTCATTCATTAAATTTGTTCAACCGCTAGCATTAACTTCACATTAATCTACTCAAATTAACCTTAAAAGGCATGTAATAGAGGACGGAGGGAGTATCTATTAGGGGTATCCATAAGGCTTTGTTTGGTTTGATAAAAGTCAGAGGAAAAAGAGAGTTGAGAAAAAATGAATCCCTCAAAAAAATATTTTATTTTATCCTTATTTGGTTTGAGGTGAATTTTTTATAGAAAATATTAAAATACTCTTTAATTTTCATCCTATTTTTTATATAACTTTTCATTTAATTTTTCATCCTGAATTTTCTTCAAACCAAATAAAAAATTCCTTCTAATTTTCCCTCTTTCCCTTCAAATTTTTCCTAAACCAAACACAGCCTAAAAGTTTATTTATTGCCATTCGACTAAACACTCACATTCTTAAATGCTTTTTCCTTTCTTATGACGACATTGCTATAACTTTGAATTAAAATTATACAATCATGATAATGTCATTTCTGTTAGTGAAGATTATAAGTGGATGGAGTGATGCGTTTTATACAAAGGATGGAGTACTGCGTTTCATCATCTACGACGTCGTTTGGACAGAAGCGCAACTTCTTCTTTCCCTTTCTTCCAGGCTGTAATCGTTAACGGTTTCAGCTCCATATTTAAAGTGATTCTTGTGGAAACTGATTCAATTCGAATGTGAAGCTTACACAAGATTTATTTACGTTTTGTGTCTCTCTCCCATAACAAGAATCGGTTAGGGTTTGTTACAATTTCTATGAGTCAGTAGCTAGAAAGAATTAATGGGCGAATGACTCCCAAAAATCAACGCTATCCGCACAATCAGATCAGTTTCCGATGCGGGAAGTTCATGTTTGACAGATCTTGGCGACAAGAAGGATACGTAAATGTAAGACGAAGAATGAGCAAAACCATTTGAAGTCAATATATTTGATTCTTGTTCGAGAAACGGGTTTATTGGAGTTGTAACTTTTGTATTCACACACCTGCTGCTAAGGCTAAGTAGTATATTTATAAACCCGCCAAGCTTGACTTGTACCACCATTTCATCCATGGCGGATCACATGATGTCACGCTCATATGGACGAATTTAAATGGAAGTTTAGTCCCGGCCACCTCAATTCAACACAACACCAACCAAGTTTCAACTCTCTTTATCCTTTCTTTCTATCCTGCCGTCCGTAGGCGGATCCACTGGGTGGCCGAGGGGGCAGCTGCCCCCCGAATCCCACCTAAAATTCTACCTAAGGTGAAAAAAAGTTATACATATAAAAAATAAATTTATTTTTATAATTTCAATGTAATTTTTAATTTTGTCCCCAAATTCAATCCAAAATTTTGATTATGTAATCTTGCCCCCCGAAAAAAAATTTTCAAGCTCCGCCACTGCTGCCATCTCCCTCCGAACTGAAAGTAACACGTCATGAATTATAATTCAGATGGTCGCATTTTGTTTCACATGTCGCCCTAAATTCATCTCCACTGGTTGACAAAGCTGCTTTAACTTTCATTGATAATGATTTTGGTTTAAGAAAAGTTCTTGCATCCTTCTCGCACAACTAACAAGTCTAAGATTCTTCTTATAATGATAAGTATCAGTACCAGTTCACATATCCAAAATAGATGGAACAAGGGTCGAAATTAATAATCCCCTTCTTAATATATTTAAGATATTTCAATATTTTCTATCACTCGCGTTGTGTTTGGTTTGAGGAAAGTTTGAGAAAAAAAAACATTTCAGGGAGAGTGAATTTCCCATAGAATCCATTTTATTTTCCCCTTGTTTAGTTAAAAGTAGCACATTTTGAAGAAAATATTAAAAATTCATTAATTTAAATTAATTTATCTTCTTAAATTATACATATATGTATAATTTCAACGAAATTTTTAATTTCGGCCCCACCAAATTCAATCCAAATTTTTGATTATGTAATCTTGCCCCCCGAAAAAAAAAATTCTAGCTCCGCCACTGCTGCCATCTCCCTCCGAACTGAAAATAACACGTCATGAATTATAATTCAGATGGTTGCATTTTGTCTCATGTCGCCCTAAATTCATCTACTTTTGCTTTAACTTTCATTGATAATGATTTTGGTGTAAGAAAAGTTCTTGCATTCTTCTCGCACAATTAACAAGTCTAAGTTTCTTCTTATAATGATAAGTATAAGTACCAGTTCACATATCAAAATAGATGGAACAAGGGTCGAAATTAATTCTCCCTTTCTTAATATATTTAAGATATGTCAATATTTTCTATCACCCGCGTTGTGTTTGGTTTGAGGAAAGTTAGAGGAAAAAAAATATTTCAGGGAGAGTGAATTTCTCATAGAATCCATCTTATTTTCCCCTTGTTTAGTTAAAAGTAGCACATTTTGAAGAAAATATTAAAAATTCATTAATTTAAATTAATTTATCTTCTTATTTTCCAAACGACGTTGGATTAAGCCTAACCTCTGTTTGAAACTGGCGCTGGGTTGGAAATGTGCAGCCTGTTGATGGGGCTGCCCAATTAGCAAACAGGCGTACAAACGCCAGTGCTCATTTGTGTTCAAAATTTTAACTTAATCTATCTCAAAATTTTAACTTAATTCATGTTTAATTTATTAACTGAACTTGGTCGAAATTTTCCTATTTAAAAGTTTTTATACCCGCCAATATATAATTTATGTTACGTCACTGTTATGTGGTAACTGCTCGTAAATTCTTGGGTGCTCTCGCTCGAAAACGACATAGTTTTGAATAGTTTTCATTGAAACATCCTTTCCTCTCTCAACTAAATAGTAAAAAAGAAATAAAAAATCTTGAAAAATTAGAAACAATCAATATATATATATATATATATATATTATCTTGATTTATAAAAATTCAAATTAAAAATTATTAAATAAATATAATATTTTATATTGATGTCTATTTAATTTATGTATGTTCATTGGATGATATATTTATCACTAGGAAAGGTACCCGTCGACCTGACGGATTCGGTTCGGTTCGGTTTGAGAAAAATTAAAAGCCAAATTAAATTATTAATCATCGGTTTTTTAAAAATTGAAACTGTAACCAAACCATTAACATTTTAAACCGGACCGAACCGATCCGTTTCAAACCGAATAGTTTTTTAATATTTCAAACAGAACCAAACAGACCATTTTTAACCGACATTTCAAACCGGACTGGACCAACCCGTTTCAAACCGAATAATTTTTAAAAATTTCAAACCGAACCGAACCGATCGGTTTCAAACCGAAACCGAACCGACCGGTTTCAAATCGAACCGAACCGATTATGTTCGGGAGGGCGACAAGCGCCATAATGTTATATATATAGATATGAGCTGATATGTTCATTAGATGAGCTTATTAAGTTCATTAGATTTAGTATTATGTTCATTAGATGAACAATTATATTCAACAAATGAGCCGTTGTGTTTATCAGATGATATGTTCATCAGATGAGCTATTATGTTCATAAGATTTGATAATATGTTCATCAGATGAGCTATTATGTTCATCAGGTTTGATAATATATTCATTCGATGATATGTTCATCAGATGAGATGATATGTTCATCAGATGAGCAATTATGTTCATCAGATGAACTACTATGTTCATCAAGTGAGCTGTTATATTCATCAAATGATATGTTCATAAGATGAGCTACTATTTTCATCAGATTTGATAATATGTTCATCAGATGAGCTATTATACTCATCAGATTTGATAATGTATTCATTAGATGATAAGGTCATCAGATGAGATGATAAGGTCATTAGATGAGATGATATGTTCATCAGCTGAGCTATTATGTTCTTCAGATGAGATGTTAAGTTCATTAGATGAACTGCTATATTCATTAAATGAGCACTTCTGTTCATCAGTTGAGCTGCTATATTCATTAAATGAGCACTTATGTTCATCAGTTGAGCTGCTATATTCATTAGATGAGCTTCTATGTTCATCAGATGATATGTTCATCAAATGAGATGCCAATTTCATCAGATTTGATAATATGTTCATCAGATTTAATAATATGTTCATCAGATTAGTTATAAGTTCATTGGATGATATGTTCATCAGATGAGGCGATATGTTCATCACATGAGCTATTATATTCATCAGATGAGCTATTATGTTCATAAAATGAAATGTTATGTTCATCGGATGAGCTGCTATGTTTATCAAATGATACGATATGTTAGTTAGATGAGCTGTTATGTTCATTAAATAAGAGGCTATTTTCATCAGATGATATATTCATTAGATGAGTAGTAGTTATGTTCATGAGATTAGTTGTTATGTTCATTAGATGAAATTTTATGTTCATTAGATGATATGTTCATCAGATAAACTACTATGTTCATCACATGAGCTGCTATGTTCATCAGATGACTGTTACGTTCATCAGATGATACGTTCATTAGATGAGCTGTTATGTGCATCAAATGAGCTGTTATGTTCGTAAGATGAGCTGTTATGTTCAATGATGATATATTTATTAGATGAGGCGATATGCTCATCAGATGAGTTGTTATATGTTCATTAGTGAGCTGTTATGTTCATAAGATGATATGTTCAACAAATGAGATTCCATATTCATCGAATGAGCTGCTATGTTCATCACATGAGTTTTTTTGTTCATAAGATGAGCTAGTACGTTCATCAGATGAGATGTTATGTTCATCAGTTCATATGTTCATCAAATGAGCTAATACTTTCATCAGATTTGATAATAAGCTCATGAGATGAGCTGCTATGTTCATCAGATTTGATAATATATTCATGAGGTGAATAAACTATTTTTTAATGAATATAAAAATATAAATTTGTGAATATTATTTTTATTTAGAATTTTCTTTTAAATAATTTTTAAATTTTTTTTGTGATTTTTTTAATTTTTTCTAATTTTTTAATTTTTAATTTTTATTTAAGAAATTGTGAGATATATTAATAAAAAGACGTAAAACGACGTCGTTTTTGAATGAGAGCAATGTCCACGCATGAGTGATTCGCAGCTGATGAGACACGTTCTATTAAAAATATGCAATCAAATTTGGACATTGAGAATCGTATCATAATAATCCATCCACCTGCCTATACTCGTTTTCGTTATCTAAAATTGACCACTAAATATTTTCCCTACTCGTACGAAGATTCCACTAGTAAAAGTGGTAGTAATATAATAAAAACCGTTCAAAACGCAGCGTTTGAACAACCGCCCTCAAAGCTTAGTTTGCTCTGTCAACTATTCTGGTTGAATCCCAACCAGTCAACTTAGGGTATCTCAACCGTTGGTTTCCTTTCCCACCCTTACTATATAAACCCTAACACCACACCACACATTCTTCTCCACGTTCAAACCGCCCCTCGTCAAATCCCACGCACAGTCTTTCATTCTTCTTTCAAACCAAGTTCCCTCGGCTCATAACTTCGTCCCATTTTTGTTTCAATTCAGTTGATATTTTTGGGTTAAAAAAAACCCCAGTAGCTGGTCAACCACAACTGGCGATGGCTTACGTTGACGAGGAGGAGGTCTGGAAGTGTGAGACGCACCCATCAAAGCGGCGCAGGCACGGAGTGTGTCCGCTCTGCCTCCGCGACAGGTTAGTAACTCTCTGCTCAAACTGCGCCAACGTCCGCCCCTGCGACTGCCCCGAGCCGCCTGCCGGCGAGCTCAAGCGGTCCAGGTCCCTAGCCGTGTCATCATTATTTCTCCGTTCCAAAAGCACCCACAAAGCCGCGCACTCTCTCCCTCCTCGCGGCAAGTCATCATCATCTTCCTTCTGGTCCAAGTTGAATAGGAAGAAGAGAGAGAAGCAGGTGGAGTCGGATGCGGATGAGAAGAGCAGTGGAAGAGGGAGTGGGAGAGGAGGCGATGATCGTCAGCAGAAGATCACCATGATGATGAGGTCCAAGTCGGTTGGAATGGCTTTGTTTTCAAACTTTGGGAGCTTAAGAGAAGGTGGTAGCCGATCGGAGAAGACGAAGTGGTGGTTTCGCGGCCCTATCAAGGGGTTGAAGCAGTCCAAGGCGGCCAAGGTGAACCACGAGAACTCACCTACATGCAAAGTTTAATCCATTAGTATGACCATTTTCTTCATTCTTGAAAATGTAACAAAATATTTACTATCATAATAAATTTGTTCATTCTAGACTTTAATATTATAGCCTAAATAAAATTTATGAGACTTTTGATCGTATACAATGAATATTTATCAATTTGATGAACTAAATGAAACAATGGGTAAATATACGGCATAGCCGATAGTTCAAAAGATCTGAACAAATGTTTTCTGATTGTGTTTGCATATCTTTAATGTAGTTGTGAATTGAGCTTGAGACTTTTGAATGGTGTGGTGGCGGTTGGTGTGGTTGTGGTCTGACTTTTGGCGCCGAACAGGCATTCTATAGTTTGGTTGACATGGGAGGAGCTGGGGACTTTGAATGTTTGTAGGTATAAGATTTTGGACCATTTTTTGTAGGTACTGTAATGAATGGTTAGGTATGTAGAAGAAGTTTCTCTCTTAATTTTCAATCAAATTATTGTTTAACACTGAAACAGTTAGATGAGGGGGAAAAAAACATAAGATGTAAATGTTTTTGAGGAAAAGAAATCATGGAAACTAGGGGAAGGAGCTGGGCTACATGAAGTGTTGTAAAAAGTGCTCTTGGGTAATTGATGATGAACCTAACATATACTCTCTTCATCCTCTTACACAGATAATTTTAATGCAAACGGTTGAACGAATTTAATAAGTGGATGATTAATTTTTTTTTAAATTCGTGTAAAAAGTAAAATTGGTAGATTATTAGTGGTGATGAATGATTTTTTTATTGATTATGATAAAGAAGTGATTAATGTTTGACTTTTTAAGGTAATTGTTGATATTAAATACATATTGAAAATGGTTAAATGACAATTAAAAATGGATAAAAAATTCGGTTAAGTGACATGTAAAAGAGGACAGAGGGAGTAATGATTAGTTGTTTAGGTCGAGATTAATTGGAAGAATTATTCGAACGGCTAGATGGATTTATATATATTAATAATATATTTAATAATTAATATTTGAAAAATACATATTTAAAAATAAATATATTTTTAATTAAATAGTTTAAAAAAATTATTCGGTTAGACGCTAGACGGAGCATTTCGACACCGTCCAACAACTAATCGGCCGTTTAAACGGCTAAACCAACGCTGTTTAGAGCCATGGCTACATGTACTTGAGCTCTTCGTGTTGGAAAATTTTTCATGTCTAGGGTGAACTCATTTTTAGCATTCTTATCAGTTCGTCAAGTTTGTATCCGATCGAACATCCACCTGTGTTGCATATATTATTACCAAACTATTTTTAGTTCTTCGAACATAAGTTTTCAGGCATGAAGATGACTGAGAATAATTTATGGATTGGCTTCAAACAGTTTGCGTAGATAAAATGAGCAAAACCTAAATCCGAAGTTCCTTGATTAAATTGCAGGCCAATTTCGTGTTTTTTATTTTTTGTTTCGTTTTTAGCTCGGGTAGTTTTTGAATATATTTTTCGGACTATTGTCAAGTGCATTTGGGCGACGGGTCTCGGGCAGCTAAAAGCCTAAAAGACATGTAGAGGGCCGTCTTTTCAGTCTTTTAATGGACAAATTTTTGGCCACCAGAAAAATTAGCGGGCACTTTGCGCACAGATAATCAGAAATGGTACAATTTGAATGAATGTTAGCAATTTTGGGCTGGTTTTGCTTTGTGAAACTTATGTTAAACTCACCCCTCAATTCTTTAAAATCACGGATGTACATTAGTGTTTTTGCGATCTCAGGAGATTGAGAGTTAATAATACAAGAAACTTATGCCGACATCACATCGATGAATTTTAGTAGTCGCTCTTCTATGATAGGTGGAGTTACCGGCTTAAGAGTTTTATACACCGTTACATCATCTCAACCAACCACAAAATAGTTTCCTGATGATGTCAGTTGCGAAATCAAAAAAGGATTTTTCTTCATTCCTTGAACATGTCACACTTTCTCCAACCTCACGTTTTCTGAATTGAAAACTTAAGGACAAAAGAAATAAGAAACACTTTTGTTTCTTATTATAAAAGATGTTGCTGCCAAAAAAATGCTTCCATGTATTGAATGAATGTGTTGTAATATGTCAAATGAAATAAAAAAAGAGTACTTATAATCCGTCGTACATCATTATAACCATATGTGATTTGTGGTTATGAATTAATTGTGAAAAGGGAAGACAATGACATAAATATGGAACATCAAGAGTTGTTGATGAACATTTCAACAAATAACGTCTACCGTCGATAATTGAATTGCAAGCATTAAAAAATGGAAGAATGGTTCTGTAGAAAACAAAGGGAATGCTAATCTGACTTATACAACATGAGGAAAAAGGAGAAGATAAAATGACAATATTGAGGAGAATTCTACTGCTTGCTCGCGCCTACGAGAAACGACACCGTATTGTTCAATGAAGGAGCAGTTCTTCGGAGAGAAATGACGGCGTCACACAAAGACACGCTGCCTTCCCAAAAACGATGTCGTCTGAGTCGTGTTCTTCACATCAGCTGTATGAACCACAGGTCTGACAGCAGTCGTAGCTGAGTTTGGATCTCCTGGATAAGAGAGCATTTTTTAGTTAAGTCTGCTAACTGGAGTTAATACACTGATAGGGGGTCAGACAAAACACGACCAAGTTCTAAGTCAAATGCTAGTGGATTATCAAACTTGATTAAATAGAATTGTGGTTCTAGTTGTTCGAGGATGTCTGAAATGGGGTTGAAAGAGATCTCTTCTGTTGGTTGATGATTCATGGTCCTCAACTCCATCATTCCTTCCAATTATGGTTACAGCATTGCACGAACTCTTTTTATAAAACACTATCAGTTCTCTATCCAAATATGATTCACTTAATTTTACAGTTTAATTGTTCTGTCAGGTTAGTTTGTGCTGGTCCTCAGATGAGTTAAGCCATATGTAAAAAGGGAAAAAACCTAAAAAGGGTCTGAACTATCACCGCTTATTTAATTGCTGTTAGAACTATCATGATTTTTAAAAAGAGTGCGATGAAAAACAAATTGGACTGATTTTCTAAAATAAAATTCACCATTACATTCCAAAACTAATATTATTATAAGACTTAGATTTGTATGTGAAAATTACGTCGTTTGGTTATCAAAAGACGTTATTTTCTTTATGTGCGTAAAACGATATAATTTATTTTGATAACCAAATGATGTAATTTTTACACACAAATCTAAGTCTTATAATAATATTAGCTTAAGAATGTAATGATAAATTTTATTTTAGAAAATCAATCTAATTTTTTTTTCATCACATTTTTTTTGAAAATTGTGATAGTTCTGACCGCAATTAGATAAGTGGTGATAGTTTAGACACCATTTTGAATTTTATCCCTATTTAAAAATGGTACTTGGTTTGGATAATGCTTCTACTTAAGCTGCCGTTTCTTTCCTGTCTTTGATATTTGGCTTCTTTTTTTTATAGCAGCTATATGATTTTTTTATTCTAGCATATGCTGGACATCATTTGGTAATTGCACTTGTTCAGGAAGTAGAATACCAAGCGTCCAGTTTGCTAAAACCGTCAAAGAAACCTACTCCTCGTCCTGCTGGTGCTCCTCTTCCTGGTGCAACCAGCCATAAGCTCCACGTATCCAATCTCTTGAAAGATGAATCCGGTCTCGACTTAAGATACTGTTTAATGTATAACGGTAATGCGGAAGTGATAATCTAACATTTTGATTTTGAGCTCAAGATTGATCTTCATATAAGAGTTGAACTCCTCCACTCATCGTCAAGTGATTTCAACTAACCTTCATGGTATCAGAGCGTGTTTTGACCGAATATGTCCGTGACGGTTAACTAGATCCGCACGAGTTTCCACTTGTCGAGGTTAACAAAGACCCTCGCAAATGAGGGAAAGTGTTGAGCCTAATGATATTACCTCACATCACCCAAGTTGAGCTCAAGATTGATCTTCATATTTAGTTGGACTCCCCCACTCATTGTCACTTGATTTTGAGTCTGGATCTAACTAATTTTCACACATCTCACAAACATGTTAAATCAGTTAATTATGGATAATGAGAATTGAAACGTAATTGAGAAAGATAGGAGACTTACCAGGACCCATAGCAATGAATCAAATGATTTTATATGTGCATTCTCTCTTTGATCCTATATTTTTGTAACTTGCTCGTTGATGATATAGGAGAATTTATCTAATAAGTGTTTTGTGTTTTTTTTCTCAGTACTTTAGTTTAGGATCCATAAGGGAGTATATAAAGTGCATGACATTATTGTCTCTTGTAATACTCTTAACCTTCATTCTCTTAATATGATTACTTTAATTGTACAAAGACCATTAGGGTGCGTTTGGTAGTAAGTACAGGATAAGAGGGTATTATTAGTATTAGGATAAATAATACCGCCTCTTATGGAGGTATTATTAATCCTGGTTCATAAAGGTAAAATTTGTATTTGAGATTATTAATACTAATCATTCAGTCGTACCAAACACGTTACATCAGTATTAATAGTCCTATCCCGCTTTCAATACCCGCTACTAAACATGACCTTAACACTTTAATTTTCCATAGACCCTTGAGCTTCATTCTCTTAATATGAGTATTTTAATTGTACAAAGACCATAGACCCTTGAGCTTCATTCTCTTAATATGAGTATTTTAATTGTACAAAGACCATAGACCCTTGAGCTCTTTAATAAACACTTGACCCTTAAGCTTCTTAAATTTAACAAGACAAGAGAGAGGAATTTTTGTTGGAAAGCATATGCTACAGGATAACTGAACTATACTTGTTGTGGTTTGTGGAAGAGAATTCAAGAAAGATAGTGAGAAGTGTGTAGAGAAGATGTTCTTGCTGCTGAGGTGGGGAATGAAGTATGAGATGCTCCTCTATTTATACTAGAAGATAGATAAGGTGATTTCAAAGAGACAAGGAGTGGATAGCACAACCATCTCCTTCTTCTCTTATTCAGAGGGCGCTATATGAAATCCCAACACTTCCTCTCCACACTTTCCCATTTGTCCACTTTTTCCATGAGCATATTTGAGTCATTCCACATTCCTCTACATTAAGTAGCTCTTTTCCATGAGAGCTTTTGATATTTCCCAAATACAATTAATATTGGATTAAAAAAATCCAGTTAGTATCAATGGATTTAAGAATAAAAGAATTCATGTTTCTAAAGAAAATCATAATCATATTTGTATGATTGCTACTAAACACATAATCCATAATTAGCTACTGAATTATTTGTAACAATTTTCACCTAACAATTTCAACCCTAATACAACACAAAGTATCACCATATGTGTAAACTTTAATTGAAACTATAAAACAATAAGTGCATGAATCAAAATTAAATATTAATTCGAACACAGCCGGCAATGGTTTTGTTTCTTTTGTGGCCTGGGAGGAGGCACTTGGATCATGTGATGGACAGATACCCAAATATTTTGCTCGTGCAGTTGTGCTTTGACATTCAATGGAAGCTTCAACTAGAAATCAGGGACAATATTGGCATGTGTTTAGAAAATTTGTCAATTGAGCCTTCTCGATCAGTTTGTTTAGATATAAAAGCGCTTAGATTTTCGAGCACTGGAACTTGCTATCGTCATTCATGTATGATGTGCTCACTTGAGACTTCTCAACCAGTTTTTGCTCAAACTGATATTATTCTCCTCTCCTCTCCTCTCCTCTCTGCTTGTAGTATCTCTACAATCCATTACACTAAGGCTGTGTTTGGTTTAAGGAAAACTGGGTGAAAATGAAAGTTTGAGGGAAAATTGAAAGGAAATGGAATCCTTCCAGGATTCCATCTAATTTTTCTTTGTTTGGTTTCATAAAGAAAATATCAAGGAAAATTGTTGGGAATCCATTTCATTTTTCATAACTATGGAAAGTTTTATGAAAAATAGGTAGAAAAATACCAACATTTCATCATTTCATACATTGAATTTAATAATAAATTGAATTTGTTCAAAAAATGGTTATTTGTGTAAGATACATTAAACTTGTTTAATATATGTAGAATCACATTTTCCATCTAATTTTATTTCCCTCCTATATTCCATCTAAACCAAACAATGAATTTTACTAATTTTTCATCAAATTTTCCTTTCCAACAAATTTTCCCTACCAAACACAGCCTAACTGAACATGCTATTTGATATGGCAGTTATGGATTTTAAAAACTGTTGGTAAACAAAAACTAGCTGCTTGATTTTTCTGGCTAAATATATTTACACTTCAAGCTGACGAATGTTACGATTCTGCAATCTTACCTTTTGATTGGGACACACTGCTAATAAGAAATTCTGTCCACGTAATGTGGAATACTGATCAATTTCATATCTCAAACACTTTACTCACCAACTTACGGGTCGCCCCTTCCATCTGAGATTTGATGAAAGGACTAATGATGCCTCCAAGCATGAAAAGGAAACAGAAAAATGAGCCTGTGAAGCAAGAACCATCGCAGAAGTCGAATAATTTTTATTTTCCGTAAGCCGCTTATTTGGGCGCAAAGACTGCCGACAGTTCACTGAGAGAATCTTTGACATCCTGGCTCAAAAGATGACGAAGGAATCTGATCTCTGGTGAGTTATCTCTTGTACAACATCTGTACATTTTGCCCTCTGTGGCTTCTCTTTTCTACTCAATATTATTCCCAATTGCTGAGACATTAGCATTTGTCATGGCTATAACACCTCCTTGCGAATGTGTAAAGAATAGAGAGATTGTATAATGCTTTAACTTCATAAAGCACATTCAAAGTAATAAAAATCCTTAAAGCACCTCGTTTCTGCAATGCCGAATATTGATGCCTTACTTAGTAGTGAGGCTGAAAACTTTCAGTACCTCCTATTAACTATAACGGTTGGGTCTAGTTCATTTGGTGAAATATCTTACATTGGAAAATGGAGAGAAGATGGACGGTTTATATTGGATTGTTGAATCACAACTTATAAGACTAGGCTTTTGAGTCACAGTAGGGATACAATCTATTATGAACCGGTTCAATCTGTGACCGATATGCGAGATGTGGGACCGTATTAAAGTCCAAGGACACGAAATGCACGAGTTGAGCCACCTCAAGTATGAAGGAAGCCGCTGAACGCGGTGAGCTAATCACTGGTAAGGTCAGAGAGACTAGACCAGCGACGTTGAACCCCGGGGTGGGGGGGAGACGTGGTGAAATCACCTACGAAGTAGGGGAGATTGTTGGATCTAGTTCACTTGGTGAAAAATCTCACATCGGACAATGGAGAGAAGATAAACGATTTATATTGAATTGTTGAATCATGACTTACACGACTAGACTTTTGAGTCAGAGTGAGGATGCAATCTAATATGAATCGGTCAAAAAATTCATCATTAACATTATCAGCTGCCTTTCTCAAAAGCGATGAAATTAGTGTCTGTTGCTGGTTCATCTCAAGGAAAATGATATGCATGAAAGTGACTTATTCCCTATCACCCACCCCCTTGTGAACACTAACTTGCAAATACATAAAAGGCACAACACAGCTTTGTTAAATTTGCTTAGTCAACACTCCATTATCTGCAGGAAAAGCAGTGCTAGTGAGAAAAGTAAAGGTTGATAGAACATTAGAGGAAAAAGATAGCAAACAACTCACTCAATCACCCCCCTCCTTATAATTGGTTTTGCTTTCCTTGTAGTCCTTTGCTACTTTATGTCTGATATTTTCTTCTTGATCTCTCTTTTCTGATGTCTCTTCTTACCCCAATCCTCCCTCTCCCTGGATACCTCTGAATCATTGCAAAACAATGGTTACCGCTTCCGGTTACTGTCGGAGTTTATAAGTGGTTCTGGTTTCCAGTTTCTTCAGTTCGTATTGTTGACACCATGGAGGCTGTAGGCAATCCTAAGACTTGGGTTCCCTATATGAACACCAAAGACTGCTCACAGGGATTTTGTAGCACGTACTGTCCGCAATGGTGCCGTATAGCCTTCCCTCCACCGCCATCCGTGGATTTAGCTGAAAATGGCACCAAATTCTCTCCTCTGGTTATAACCATAATCAGCGTCCTCGCCAGCGGCCTCCTTCTCGTCAGCTACTTCGCCATAATCTCAAAGTATTGCAGGAAAAAAAGGCTCGACAGAAGCCAGCACCGCGACGAGGAAATGCAGGACGCCGGCATTTCCTCATTCCACCAGCCACTGAATTATGGCGCAATCGGCGGATTGGATGAGAGTTTCATCAGGTCCATAGCCGTATGCAAGTACAAAAAGGAAGCTGATGGATTGGTCCAAGGCGTGGATTGTTCTGTATGCCTTGGGGAGTTTCAAGAAAATGAGAGCCTTAGAATCCTGCCCAAGTGCAGCCATTCTTTTCATGTTCCCTGTATCGATATGTGGCTCAAGTACCACTCCACGTGCCCTCTGTGTCGAGCTAGCGTTGCTTCTACAAGTAATCCTTCACAGCAACTTCACTCTGCTTTTATGAATCTCCCGACGGCTCCGGAGATTCAGTCTGGATGATCACAGGAACATCATCGTCGCTGGTCTGGAAGAACGAATCTGTACGCGTACCCTAACAGGTGACTAATTTGTCACTTTTGTATTAAGATGCTCTTAGAGCAATGAACCTAAATCATCTCCAAGACCCAAGTACATGTAGGATATCTCTTCATTGCTACTTTAGCTTATAATAGCAAGTGCTTCCTGAATCCTGATGTTTTTAGTCTGTTTATGGTTCCATAAGTTAGATACCCATCAAATACTTCATCCTATAGTAACTTACTTTTTTCTTTTTAATTTTTTTTAGTAAATGAAAATTCGAATGCACGCATCAAACCATAAGAGAATTCAAACTCTGATTCTCTCTTAAAATTAAACTCAGTTGTGTATACGTTCATGTATGGAAAGCTACCAACTTTGACTCGCCTTGCATATTGAAAGATGAATTGAGACAGCGACTGAGGTGGCTGAGCTGAGTTTTTTTTAGAGGAGTAACAGGTACAACGTTAAATTTTACTACAGTGAGCTCAAAAATTTTTAACACTAGAAAATTGAGTTGCGATGAATAGAAAGTTTGATTTGGCGGGAGCCACATGCACTCCACCCTACTAATTTACTAATTTTTTAGTCTAGTGCATTATGTTTATATATATTTGATTCTAACTCTGTTAAAATACAATTTTGAAACCACTCTTATTTTTCCATTACACTTTACCCTTTCAATTATAAATCCAACTCTATACATACTGGTAATTTAGGCTGTGTTTGGTTTAGGGAAAATTTAGTGGAAAGAAAAATTTGGTGAAAAATGAGAAGGAAATGGAATTTTTAAAGGATTTTATCTAATTTTACCTTTGTTTGGTTTGCTGCGGAAAATTTCAAAGAAAATAATAAGCGTTTCATTTCATTTTCTATCTTCATGGAAACTTTCATGGAAAATGTATAGAAAAGTGTTATATCATATTTGTATCTTCAACTTCGTCGGATACATTGAACTTGATTGGATAGATTGAATTTAATAGACGAACATTGTCGAATACATACATTGAACTTGATTTGATACATTGAACCTAATAAAAGAAGTGATTATTCATTTCATATACATTGAACTTGATTGTATTATGTTTGTAGGCTAAAAGTTAGAATAACATTTTCCACCAAATTTTGCACTTAATTTTCTTTCTTTCATATATTCCATCTAAACCAAACATGAAATTTTATAAATTTTCCACCAAATTTTCCTTTCAATCAAAATTTCCCTAAACCAAACACAGCCTTTCAAAGTTTGCCAATCTTTCAATTTATCCTTTTAAATCTGAATTTGATTTTTTTTTAAATTATAAATGATGTAACTGAACTCTAAAATTTATTACTTTTTTTGCCCCCAACAAATAGTAATTTATTATTCTGGCTCCACTCTTGAACTTGACAATATCATCTCGGAAGAAGAAACCCTTGGGTTGTGTTTGGTTTAGAGAAAATTTGACGGAAAGAAAAATTTGATAGAAAATTAGTAAAATTCTTTGTTTGGTTTAGATGAAAAATTAGAGAAAAATAAAATTAGGTGGAAAATTGGATGAAAAATATGATTCTTATTTGTAACAAATCAATCCAATGAAATCAATGTATCTCAAACAAATAAACACTTTTTGAACAGATTTAATATATGAAGTGATGAAACGTTGATATTTTTCAACATATTTTCCATAAAACATTCTATAATCATGGAAAATGAAATGGATTCTTAATAATTTTCCTTGATATTTTCCTTATGAAACAAAAGAGAAAAAATTAGATAGAATCTTCCAAGCATTCCATTTCCTTTCAATTTTCCCCTCAAACTTTCTTTTCCACTACATTTTTCTTAAACCAAACACAGCCTTACGAACGCACACACAAATCTTTACTAGTTCTTTATCTCCATCCATCTCACTTTGTAGCAAACATGAAAGCAACAATATGGGTAGTGGAATGGCATGTGGGAAATTGGAGCTTAAAGAGAAAATATCTATCACAATCTAGCTGCTTTTTCAGTATAAATCTGTACTCATGCTGGAATGGTGTATCCTTACCTATTCTGGATCACTAAAACCTACTTACTAATAGAAGTTAAATTGTGACATAATGAAGAAATTAATTTGAATGTTGAGGGAGGAAAGTCAATTCACATTATTTGAATTGAAAAAGTTACATCATTTTGGCATCGTAGTTAATTCGTATTTTTGTAACTCAGATAGTCTTAGAAGATTCACATACTACCTATATTTTGTTCTTCAACTTTTGTAAAGATATGAAAAAAATAAGAATAAAATTACGGTAAGAGCAACAATTTTGTCTTCCTCAAATTCCCTATTAGAGCAACATGGTTATTTTCTGAATAAGTCCACCAATGATGTATAGCAATCTAGGTGGTTATCGCATTCGCCTACTCACCTAATCAAGTTCCTATTTTTAATGAAGAACATTATTATTATTGGAGCAACCAAATGGAGACGTTGGTGTATCCAAACTTGTGAGAGGTCGTCATAGATAAGATTTATCTAGAGTACCAAAAGATGAAAGCTCTCCAAGTTGAAAATATGAGCAAAAGAAGGAGTATCCCAAGAATGTACATTAGAAGGAATGTGAATGCTCTTTGATAGCTTCATCGAGGTTTGAGTAACACTAGCACAAAACATGTTGAGTATGTCACTTGGCGAAATATCCCACATCGGCTAGTGAGGGGAAGAGAAAGTGACTTATATTGGATTGTTGAACCATGACTTACAAGCCTGGGCTTTTGAGTCACAATGGGGATACAATCCAATATGAGTCGACCCGAAAATTCAACATGGTATCAGAGCCGACGGTTCAATCCGGGACCAGGGATAAGTGTTGAGGCCAAGAAAACGAATAGAGGCACCCCAAGAACGAAGGACGTTGCTGCAGGGCGGCGTAAGTGGCTCGCAAAGAGTGCGAGTAAACTGGCTGGGCCAGAGAGAGTCGCAGGGCGACTAAGACGTAGGTTATACCCCAGAGAGCGGGGGAGACGCAGAGGGCGCACCTACGATGAGGACGCATGCCACGAGTAGGGGCATAGCGAAGTATTGATCGAGGGGGAGCATGTGATATTTCCCCAAGTGAGGGGGAGATTGTTGAGTATGTCACTTGGCGAAATATCCCACATCGGCTAGTGAGGGGAAGAGAAAGTGACTTATATTGGATTGTTGAACCATGACTTACAAGCCTGGGCTTTTGAGTCACAATGGGGATACAATCCAATATGAGTCGACCCGAAAATTCAACAAAACACACATTACATGGCACTTATTTTGATGATTAAATGGCGTTTAATAAGTGTCTTCTAATGAAAGGCCTTATTAAATGAAGGGTTTTAAGCACCGTCTATATAGCAAACACATATGACATCGCTTTCAGGTCAAAAGCGCTATCAAAAGCGCACTTATAGACGATGTTTAAAGGTAATAAGCACCGTCTATAGTGTAATAACGATGATAGGGCATTATAGACGATAGGGCATGCCTTGTATCCCTTATGAGCATCATCTTTGTGTTGTAAGTGCACTTTCACCTGTGAGTGTACGTTATAGACAATTGTTTAGAGAAAGTGTCATCCGTACAGTTATGACATGTCTTTTTTTATAGAACGGGTGCTAGAATTAATAAGATAGAATGTACAGAATGAAATTGTTGCAGGTCAAAATTGGAAAAAGAATATAAGAATACATCAGAGAAAAACTAAGCTAATAAATGTTCTAGATGAATCTTCGAACCCCAGACTGTATTAAACTCAGATGGTTTCATAACCCTGATATATCTATCAAATTTGGTTGTTTGAAGGATTTTCAACCTGCTGAAGTTTGTCTGATTAAATACCAGATCATTTCTAGAATGCCAAATATTGTAAGCACACGCAGCAATGAAAGTAAAACTGACATGCTTTAGCTCCTTAGAATTGAATCTGTAAGATTTTGCCATGTTATAAGCTCATCCCATGAGCTAAAAAAGACTTATTGTGGAAATGATCATAGTGAAAGAGCTTCACTAAATAAGCCTGCAGTTTAACAGCATTGAAAAAAAAGATGATCAGCAGATTCTGGATGAGTTCTGCAAATCTGACAAAGGTCAGTGAGAAGTCCTTGTCTATGCAGTCTTGCTTTAGTAGCTGATTTCCCATGCCAGGCTAGCCATAACATGAAGCTTGCTTTGGATGACTAAGAGTGTTCCAGAAATAATCACGGAGGTTTAGGAATAGCAGGAAGAATAGCTTTGAAGACAGATCTTGATGTATAAGGATGACCAGGAATAATCCAAGAGTTAAAGACATGATCATAATATTCTGAGGCCAGATTCCTGATCATAATAAAATAGGTATGAATTTCATCTAATCCAAACTGTATCTTTATTAAGAATAGTATCCCAAGTTTGAGAAAGAAATATAGAGATGTTGGTATGCTCAGCCTTTCTGATACCCAGCCCTCCCATTACAGTTGGAAGACATGTGGAAGACCACTTAATGGGAGATTTAGATGGACTATTCCGTAAGAATTTACTACTAAGAATGTTAATTCCCTTTAAAATTTTTGGGATTCCAAAAACTCTAAATCAATATGTTTGCATGGAATTGAGGACTAATCTTATCAAGACAGTTCTGTCAGCATAATATAGGAATTTATTACTCTAAGAATTAATTTTGATTCAGATAGCATCTAGAATAGCAGAGCAGTCATTAGCTTTTATACTCTTACAGTCCAGAGGGATACCAAGGTACTTTACTGGAAGAGATCCTCTAAAGAAACCAACTTGATTAGCAATAATAGCAGCTGATGCAGCAGACATACCTCCCATAAAAATCTCAGATTTTCTACTATAGATAGAAAGGTATGAAAGCTGACAAAAATCATCCAAAGTTTTCTTGATGAGCCTGCTGGAAGAGAGATTACTAATAAAAAGATCATCTGCATAAATTAAATGATTGAGCTTTGTCCTGACACATTCGTGATGAAATTTGAAGTCTCTGTTTGAACAAATGCTTCTCAATTTTCTGGACAAAATTTCCACGGCAAGAGTAAAGGGGAGATGAGAAAGAGGGCGATCTCACCTAAGACCTTTTTTTTTCTTTGAATTATCCTTTGGGAGAACCATTAATTAGAACTGAGAAGTGAGGATTTTGAATATAGCTTTGAATCCAAATAATAAACTGAGGAGGGAATCCATGATATTTGAGAGAGTAGGCAATAAGCTGCTAGTTAAGAGAGTCAAAAGCTATTTTATATCAATCTTAATGTAGCATTTTTGTGAGATTATTTCCCTTGAATAACCATTAACAAGGGATTGAGCAAGAAGACTGTTAGAAATGATGATCCTCTCCTTGATGAAAGCACTTTGTTCACATCCTACAAGTTTAGATACACAGTGATGCAATCTCTTAGATAATAGGCTGGAAATAGCTTTATAGATTGTGTTGCAAAGAGCGATAGGTCTACAGTCATTTGAAAAAGATGAATGATCAATTTTTGGAACCAGGGCAAGCAAAGTGGAGTTTACTGACCTTAGGGTATTGTTCCTGAGTTGATTTTAGGAGAGAAAGGGAAGGGAAGGAAAAAGGGTGTTCCTGAGTTTTTTTAAGGAGGAGTTTGGAGGGGAAGGGAAGGATAGAACCCCCTATTTCCTTTCCTCCCAAATTGGAGGGGAAGAGAGGGGAAGTGAAATAAAATGGGAAAAATGACGATTTTACCCTTATTTATCTCTTAATTTATTTAAACATAAGGGCAATTTAATAATTATATTATATTTTTTCTCCATCCCCTCCAAATCCTCTCTAAACTCAGGAACACCCATTCCACTCATTCTCTTTCCTCTCCTCTCCTCTCCTCTCCTCTCCTTCCCTTCCTTTTCCTCTCCCTCCCTTTCCCTCCACTCCAAACTCAGGAACAGAGCCTAGCATTTTTGCATTTCTGAAAAAATATCTGATAGCTCTGCAAACATCTGGTCCGATGATTTTCCAACAGGTCTTATAAAATTTGGCATCAAAACCATCAACACCATGACTTTGAGTATCACCCATGTCAGGAAAAACACTGCCTAAATTCTACATCTGAAAAGGCAGAGCACAAATCCCCAACATCAATCTTACTGAGTATAGCACCATTAAGGGATGATAATGGGGAAAGGACCATTGTTTATTAGATCCCAGGATGTTTTGAAAATGATCCACCATAATCTGCTGAATAACTTCACTATCATTTGTCCAATCACCTTGGTTATTTTTTATTCTACTAATTTTGTTTCAAAAAGATCTCTTCTTCAAGGAGGCATGGAAGTAGGAGGTGTTCAAATCACCATATTTGGCCCAATGAACTTTAGCCTGTAGATGAAGATGCATAGACTCATATTTGGGTAGTATTATAAGATTGGCAATAAAGTTCCTTCTTCCTTCTGAGTTGCTGGATCAGTGGGATTGATACTAAGAAGAGTTTGAACATCATGAAGATTAGTTCTGGTAATATTAAGTCTCTCTGATAATTTTGAATAAGATTTACCAAATGTGTTCAGAAGAAATTTCTCAACATCGTCTTTAAGCTTTAGGTGAATGTGAAAGAGATCCGACAAGGGCCAGAATCACTCCAAGAAGCCTAAACTGTATCAAGAAAATTATCATACAGATTACAGTCCAAATATTATAAAAAATTTGTACCTCTTCTTTGGCATTGATGAAAATATATAGTCAGGAATGCATAGAATGCCAGGACAGTGATTTGAAATCCCAAGAGCAGAATAACTAACATGAGCCGTGGGGAAAAATTAATCCAGATATTATTGCAGGCAAACCTATCAAGCTTACACAAAATCCTAGAAGAGACAGACTGCTTACTGGACCAGGTAAATTTAAAACCAGTTAAAAGGGATATCTGAGATGCCGCAGCTTTGAAAAAAATGAGATAGCTCCATAGTATCCCTCAGAGAGACAGGTGAACCGAGTCTGTTACGGGCATTGAGAATGCAGTTAAAATCACCAAGGATAGACCTTGGAGTAGTCATTGAGACAGAAATGTTAACTAAATCTGACTAAAGAGTAGCTCGAGATAAAGATTGAGTGTAGGCATAGATGAATGTTGTACAGAAATTGTGAGACACAGTCTGAACAAAATAGTGATCATACTGAGGAGATGAATATACCACAATACAGACTGTGATCACTGATAAATTCCATCCAATGAGGATCCTACCATAATTAGGAGCTACTGAGTTGCAGAAAAGGTTCCAAGATCCATGAGAAGAAAATTTATTTTCAACCATATCTAGAGAATGGTCTGAAACTTTGTTTCAAGAACACCAAAAAGATGAATGTTGTTTGTGGCGAAAAAAGTCAAGAATTCTTTTTGCTTTAAAGGAGAATTAAAATCTCTAATATTTCATGAGGCCAGCTTGATCATGGGGGAAGATATTTACTTTGGTATGAGGTGGATCACTTCTCAGAGTCATGGCTCTAGGTAAAATTGTCTTTGTATGGTTTTTTGATCCCTTAGCTCTACCTTTGTTTCTTAACCACTATAGTAAATCCAGCCTCATCAGTATCTGACTTTGTGCTAGTAGGATTAGATGAAACTTGACCAATAGTAGATGATTGAGTACCCGGGACTATTGAAAGGGAAGAGATTGTAGGGCAAGTTCTAATTTGTCTCCTGGAGAAGGAGTAATAATGGACTAAATTGAGTCTGGAGAGTCAGTATAATTTGGAGAGTCAGTATAATTTGGAGACTCAAGTAGGGCCTGTACAGGAAGAGAGTCATTTTCCATAGGAACATTAGTATAAGAACTTAAATGAAGATAGGTATTAGCCACAGAAACATTAGGATCAGGATAATCAGAGGCCTCCGCAATACCTTTCTTACAAATAGAATTCTGGAACATCCCCTCATTCACCATAGATATCTGCTTTGGAATCCATTGTTGGACTTTTGGCTTAGTACAATTCTCAGTTTTGTGCCTGAATATGCAACAGGTAGAAAATCTTGATGGCTTCCATTCATACTCCACTGGCTGATGGATGATATATATAACGCCGTTAGGGCCGTGTATATTGATAACCTTAAGAGGTTCAAAATCCACATTGATTTCAACACATGTATGAGCATATTAAAGTCGTTCTTGTCTAGCTGTGACACAATCAGTACAAATTGGGCGCCCAATAGCAGCAGATATTTTACCCAGAGCATTTTGTCTCCAAAGGTGAATATTCAGATTATGTAGTTTCACCCTGTTGCATCACCAACTGGGTAAAATGGTGATGTTCTCGATATGACATCCGATCGTCACTGAAAATCATTCCTTGTAATGCTTGCTTAACAAGTTCAAGTCTTTTCAACATCACCATAGCTGAAGCAAAACGAGTATCTGAAACTTTAAGCAACTTCAGAGAGGTGAATCTTGCTTAAATGGCTAATGATTGGGTGTGATTCACAATATAGTTCTTGATTTGTATGGCGTCATCGTGAATTTCAGTTATCCAGCAAAACTCACGATACACTTCTTCATTACTATCCATATCTTTAGGGGCGCATATATTCTTCAAGGCAAGATTAAGAGTATGAACTACGCAAGGCGTCCAATAAATATTTGGATATATAGCTTCAATTAACTCTCCAGCCCCCTTACAATTTGGCGCAGTGTCTGTTATGATTTGCACCACATTTTGATGACCAATCTCATTAATCACAGTCTTCATCAAGTCGGCAATATAATATTTATCTTTTATGTCGCCGAAACAATTCGCAGCTTTGAGGAACATGGGACCATTAACTGAAGTAGCCATGAAATTTATTAAAGGCCGTCGTTCTGGATCACTCCAACCATCACTACAAATTGTAACTCCTCGTTGAGGCCAAGTATATTTGATGGGCTGTAATAATCTCTCGATATTGGCCTTTTCTTACTGTAACAGTGTAGTCCTCAACTTGTTGTACCCCGGAGGCACGTAACCGCCCAAATTATGACTTGCGGAAAAATTATAAGACTTCACGTAATGCGGATTTCTCGCGAGATTAAATGATAAGCCTCTAGTGTAAAACATTCTTGCAATATGTTGATCCAATTCAGCTCTTTCATTTAATGCAAATGCTCGAGCAATGGAAGATCCCGCCACATCAGATTTCCTTTTCTTAGCACTATCAACACCAAAACGTGGTGTTGGCGAACAATCAGAAAGAGGAACTTCTTTAGGAGCCAAATTTGCCTTTTTCTTCTCATACTCGTCCTCCATCTTTCGAAGTTCAGCTAAAATTTCTTGAGGAATCTTCTTGCAAGGTGCTATTCCAAAATTAGAAAGTCGAAGTAAGTGTGCTCTCACTCGAGAATAACTGCCTTGCCTACTTTCGTGACAAAAATTGCATGTAAATCTCCAAGTCCCCCCTGTTTCTGAAACCTTTTTTTCTTTACTCACATACTCCCATAATGGCCCTTGATCATTCCCGGCGATTATGCCGGCACCATCAGAATTTGAATTATTTTCACTAGAACTCATGTTGAATTTGAAAGATTTCAAATTTAATCTGTAAATGCATGAACAATTATATAAAATAATTATTATAGTTTAAACAAATATTATCTGCACGAGATTTATAGTTTAAGCTTTAAACATATAAATATATAATTATCAACAAATATTAAATGAAATTTATATCAAATTAATTTTTAATTCTGTCTAAAACTAAAATTTGCACAATTTAAACATACATTTATAATAAAAAAATAACCAATTTTTACCACGATTTTCAAACAATTATCTACAGACAGCCACCCTCACTCAAAAAAGCTTATACCTACCCCCACTCAGCCCTTCATTTATTGCAGTCAGCCACCTTCACTGCCTACCCCACCCCCACTCCTTTACTTTATGTACAAAGAGAGAGAGAGAGACCGAGACCTGTAGCAGCAGCTCCAGATCGCTCCACCCTTAGCAGCAGCAGCTCCAGATGGCTCCAACCCCAGCGCGCAGATGCTTCTTTTCTCCGATCTTCGTCCTTCTCTTAGTTTTTCTTTTAATTTCGGTAGTTTGGGGTTGATTTATAAGAGAAAGGATGATTAATTACGAATTTGGGGCTTAGGAAACGGTTGAGTTTTGGATTTCGAATGAATCATTGAAGGATCTAGGGTTTAGGAAATCCAAACATCCCGCGTATGTAGAAGTTTGTGGGGGGTTTGGAAACGGCTGAGTTTTGGGAAGCCCAAAGGGCCGCGTATCTTGAAGTTTCTGAAGTTTCCGTACCGGAAACGTTTTCGGTATGGCGGCATACAACCGTTTCCGTGCAACACAGGTTTCACCCATACTAGAAGAGATTTGGCCGAATTGAGGTAAATATTTAAGGTAGGCTGCAAGTCTATAAAATTAGAGATCTGTTGTTAAACGGCCAAGGACCTTTATCCACAATATTCTCCATATTAGACTTTGATTCAAGAATACACCCCAACGTTGTTTTTGAACTGAAACAATGTTCTCATCCCCTCATCTCTTCTGAAAGTAATTCTCCGAATGAGTATGGGCATCACTATCAAGGTGGAAGGGGTGTGCGATACCTGGCCACTGCAAAAAAAAAAAAAAAAGCCATTCCAAAGACACATCCTACCAATGTAGAATCCCAGTCTTCAATTCCTTCAGACCACATTTCATCCTCCAATTTGACATCTACGCCTTCTGCACGGGTAGATTTAATCTCAAATTTCATCCCATTCTCCAATCTCTTATTGCCAGCTACAATCGAAGCCCAGGAGTCCTTGATAATTTTAGGCGAGTCACCGGTTACAGACTTGTCTTCACCTGTTTTGTTGAGAGAGGGGCTTTAGTGATTCACGGGATTATCAGATGTAGTATGGGGATGGCCGCCAACCGTGGCCGGCGCTCGGAGTGACATTAAGCTGAGGGTCGGCTTAGTCGCTAATCACCTTGATTAAACTATTCGCCTGCCCTAATCGCCTTTCCTTTGTGTGATTCATGATATGACATGTCTTGTATCTTTAATAGCGTAACTTGGCAAATTCTCATAAGATGGAAAATTATTGATTGTGAAGAACAACATAGCTCTCATGGAAAGATTTCTCTTTTCAGTTTATCATAAATGTGCACGTCGGTATCCCACACAGTACTTTAAGTTCTTTAATAAGTGGTTTTAGGTATACATCAATATCATTACTTGGCTGCCTAGGTCCAGATATCATCATCATCAACATTATGTATTTTCTCTTTCATACATAGTCATGATGGAAGATTATAAATTCTAAACTAGAAGAATATGCCTCATTTTGTGTTTGCTGCTCAGGTTCCCGAAAGGATTCATCTCATAAATACTCAGCCCCAGTTACAAATTTCTTAGATCAACCGCAAAATCAAAATATCGGATATCAAACTATTTCCACTAATGTGAATTCGCTAGGTGTCCGAAATTGTCATCACTGACTTGTTTATCAACATGCAACAAAAGCAACTCAGCCTTCTTAACGTTTTGGCTAACATTCGGCTAAAGCTCGGTATGACCGGATGATACCACGTGACTTTTGCAGGTCCAACTGTCACTTTTTTGCCTTCACTATCTTCTGCTTATAAACGCATTGCATCTGAGACATGCCGTCTCATCAGAATATGATTCTCTATAGAGAATACAATTGTTCAGACATATGTGAATCTTCTTGTACTCAATCAGTCCATGCGAGCATAAAACTTTTCCGCATTGTAAGTGCGCTTGGGGAGCAAATTAGGCCCAGACAACATCATATCACTTAGCAATCATAAAAGGATTGAGAATGATCTGTTACTCCATCCAAGTGCAACTTAATTAATGTTGTAAAGTTTAAGAACGGTGGATAGTTTGGTGAAGGTTGACCAACCTAGATACAAAGGCGTGTACTAATAATTTTTGAAGGTCTCAAATATCTCTCTATCATTATCATTTTTTCGTGCAAGGTCGTCAAGCATCTGATTATAAACATCATCCTCGTATATATTATCATCTTGCCATGACTCTTTGGCCCGATCCGTGCTAGTTTCACCTCTATCAAAAGGTTGATTGTGCGAATACCAAATTTTATATGATGCTTCAATACCAGAACATCATAGATGTCACTTCAACTCAAACAGCTTAACCAAATTATTATTTCTACAATCCATACAAGGGAAGTGAACTGACTGCTTCGATTTCTCCTCAAAAAATGCTTAAGTAAAATAGTAAAATTAATGGATACCGGCATCATTTAAACAACATGACACATGTAAATAAACACACGTGGAGCATGATATTATAGTTTAAAGATTAAGTCAACACACATGTACATATTCTAAATATATATAAAAAAGTCAACCAAAATATATACAATATGTACCTAGCTAACTAAAAGAAAATTGACATGAAACAATGATCTTTTTGCTTTGATACTCTCAAAAGCATAAATAGCCTGAGATATTTCTATAGGTGTAAGCAGGCGGTGGTAGGTTGGTGCAAACATTAGACAACGTTTAAGACCTAAAAAATGTTATTTAAAGTGAACATAAGCATAAGACGACATTTACATGTATATAAGCGCCGTATAAAGTATTCATTTATATATGATGCCATTTATCATCAAAGCGTGTCTAAAGTTCGCATTATTAATGGTATTTAATATAATTAAGCGTCGTTGTATGTGCAAATACACTTTAGACAGTACTTATGGACCACAAGCGTCATCTAAAGTTAATTAAAAAGTCTTTGTTTTGAGTTCTACCACTTTATACGACGCTTTTTACTAATAAGCGTTGTGTTATATACAAGCACCGTTAAATGTATTTTCTGTAGTAGCGATACTACATATAAATATTGTACCCAAACTCTTGTAAAAAGATGAAAAAAATAATAAAATTACAGCAAGGCTGCTTCGCGTTTCTCAAATTTTCATTTTCCTTACACTTGCGGGAGTACACTATTAGAATTTATTTTTTTTGCGTATAGAAAATTATCCGAAATAACCCCGTAACGTGTCCGGAAAGGTTATGTTTGCGGATTTAAAAAAAAACCTCTAAAAGAGACCCACTAAAACGATCTGAAAAATAAATGTTTGGGTGACTTTGCATGTCTTTTCGGAGATTTTTCGGATGACGGTGGAGAGAAAAAAAAATGATTTAAAGGGGATGTTTCGGATCAATTTAGGGTTAAATTTTTCAGGGCTTTTTCTGAATGTTTTCTGGGGTTAATGACGTCTGTTTTGCGGAGATCTTTCGGGTTTATGCGCTGTTATTTATTTATTAAGTCATCATGTTGTTTTTGGGTAAAAAAAAGTTGTGGTTTTTTGTTTTTGACAATTTCTTTGGTTTCGATAACTTAAGTTTTATTAATGAAAAGGTTTTATTTAATTCAGCGGGTCACTATTTTTTTAAGTGGTCTGAAAGATCTCCTCGGCAGACCCTCTATATTTTTTTAACCTTGAAAGCGGTCTTTTAGGTTGTGTTTGGTTTTGGGAAAATTTAGTGGAAAAGAAAATGTGGAGGAAAATTGGTAAAATCCAATGTTTGGTTTAGATAGAAAATATGAGGGAAAGAAAATTATGTGGAAAGTTAGAAGGAAAGTTAATGTAAATTAAAAGGAGTTTTGAAACTATCCTTCAAATTTTCCATTCTAAACCAAACAAAGAAAAATAAGATGAAATCCCTACTGAATTTCACTTTCCATCAAATTTTCTTTTCCTTGCAATTTTCCCTAAACCAAACACAGCCTTAGTGACCCGAAAACTTGAACCCCGTAAAAGACCCTCCAATGCTCCGAAAATAAGCTCTCCGAGATGCCCATTCGGTCTCCCATCCACTTGTCCGAAAATAAAAAAGCCCAAACGAAACTATCCTGAAATGGCTCCGTGCAGGTAGGGTTTTTTATTTTCCCCAAAATACTACCACCCATGTCCCGAAATCATCCCGAAATTCTTGTTCGGGTGTCCCCATATCTGAAAATCCACTTTCAAAAAAAAATTTAAATTCTGATAGTGATGCATACCATACAATGCAAAGGCAGTCGAAAGAGATAGGAAATCGCATTGTAATTAATATTGTTTTTACTTCCAGAAGCACAATGATATCTTTATTAATTAGCTAGCTTCATGCCTTCATTAGCATGCCGGAGGTGGGGTGGGACCTGAAAGAAAGGTTCATGGCATGGTGCGGCAGATGCAAACAATGGCCCATAATTGCCAAGTTAACGACTTTGCATTGCAACGATGACGCTGAAAATGATTAATGTGGAAATATTGGAGCATCTTTGATCTCAACTCAATACAAAACTCTTTATAGATTTTGTACTCGGTGCAGAGAAACAAAAGTTGCCATTTCTCTGAGTTTGGTCAGGTTTAACTTTTAGTCTGTGTTGTGCGCCATGCACCATTACTGCAGCTATCCATCTTGATACATGTGTGTGTTATCAGCTAGCTAGCTAGCCAGCTGTGTGGACTTCACACCTCCCTAAACTGTAAATCAACCATTTTCGAACAGAAGTCGTGAGCTGATCAAGAGGCCAGTTTTGGCAAGTTATGGGCAGACTTGGACATGTGGCCCCATGTGGGGTGATTAATTTGGAGGATTATCATTCTCATAGCATACACATTTGTCAATGTCACTGACTCTTTCCGAATGCAATCTTGTTTTTTTAACCATGGAGTGCATGTCGACAAATATTCTAGTGAGCTCTACAGAACATTATTTCTTTTGCTTTCATGTCCCTTTTGCGGCGAGTTGAGTCAAATCGGTTCTCTCTGAACTATGTATGACTCATTTTGCTTTTAGTTAGTGCTGTTCAAGTCTATATGGGTTGAACAGAGGTCATAATATACTATCTTCTAATGCTTTGTTTTGTTTTGGAAAAATAGAACAAAAGATAAAATGGGAGAGAAAGTTATTACGGACATGTTTTGTTTGATTTAAATGGAAAATTTAGAGAGAGAAAAGTGGAATGGAAAATTTAGAGAGAGAAAAGTGGAATGGAAAATTTAAGAACAACATTTTCCTTTGTTTTTTCACCATGACAATCAAATAAGAGAAAATTGGAATTGGTAAAAATTTTTGATTCATTTGTACTTTTCATCTCTTTTTTTCTTTTTTTCTCACTTTCCCTAGACCAAACGGAACATAAAACTTTGAGGGAATAATGAGTCTAATTGACAAGGGGAGCTGCTAGGAACTTCTGAGCTAAATGTCGTCCAAAACAACTGGAATTCATAGCTCAATATCCAGACTATTAAGCACTGTTTGGTATTGAGTAAGCTGGTGAAAATCAAAATAAGAAGGAAAATGTGAGAGGAGAGTTCCATGTGAGGAATTTTCATGTTTAAATCGGGAAAAAAAAGTTGAGAGATTCTAAATTTATATGAAATTTAGAACGAAAGTTAGGTCCAACACTAGTAACGGTTTTGCTTATTACCACATTTCAGTTCACATGCTTATATATTTAATCATGCTAATTATTCATGTGCGTGATATAAGATATCCGAAGAGCGTAATAAATGTTATTCCTAATCATATTTCTAACATAAAATCGTGGTAATAGATTGTAGCGTTTACACGTGAAATTGACGGCGTTCAATGAATAAGACTATATTACCGCGCTTCTTAATATGCATGAAATGTGATAATAGAGTGTTTGTTGGGAAATGATAAGATTTCTAAATATGAAAACAGAAGATTTAATGAACTTATTTAATTTGGAAGTTGATTAGAATAAAGAATTTTATTTCAAGTAATTACTAAATTATTTTTTTGAAGAATTAGGAATCCTATTTAATTTAGTATTAGTATCACTATAAATAAGATATGTCCTAGTGGTAGGAACAAATTGAGAGACTTGATAAGTGTCCTCCAGAAAAATTCAGGAGAAATTCTTCTTGAGTGTTGTAGGGTTTTGTAGGTTTTTGGTTAGATAAAACTTATTAGAGAGTTGGGTAATTTATATTTAAGAGTATTGAAAATTGAATCCATTCTTTTAATACACATCGATCAATATTAGAGATTGTGAATGTAGTCTCTTTTGGAGAACTGAACCATGTTAAAATAAAATATTATATCTTTTTTCATCCTTATTCATATTATTATGTGTTGATGCATGTGTGTGTGCTTCATGTGACTTGTCGTGGTTCCGATGCGTGTGCTCGAGAGAGAGGAAACGTCTCTCTACTCTAAAAAATTGGCATTGGAACTGATGGTTCAAAGAGCACTCACTATGATGTAAAACATGCCGAGAGAAGGATCTTATGAAAGATTATATATCTTCAAGAGAGAATGATTGATGTAGTATATTTATATTGACAGAGAAGATATGGAACATGACCAAAAATGATGAAGATCAAAACATGATCAAGTGTGATTGAGGATGAAGTTACAAGATTCTAAAGATGAAGTTTTAGAAATTCTAGTCAAGGAAGAATTGGTTGGAGAGTTCTTGTATTTTATTGAGAATTGACTAGGTTCCTAAAATTAATGAAGAGTTCTTGTATCTTGTTGGATGATTATATATAGAGTTCATTCCAATCAAGGAAGAAAGGTGAAGACTTCCATATTATTGAAGGAGATGAACAAGAAAATGACAATGACTCCTCAAATTTGGAAGCCGCATTTAGAGGTGCGGTATGTAGATAAAGATATTTAGAAATTCTAATCAAGGAAGAATTGGTTGGGAATCGACTAGATTTCTAAATATGAAGACTGAAGAGATAATCAACTTATTTAGAATTTGATTAGATTTAAGAATGATTCTATTTTAAATAGTTACTAAATTACTAATTTTGTAGGATTAAGAATCCTATTTGATTTAGTATTAGTACCCTTATAATAGGATGTGCTAGTGATATAAACAAATTAAGAGACTTGGTGAAAGTCCTCCAAAAGAATTCATGAGGAATTTTTCTAGAGTGATATTGAGTTTCTGTAGATTTTTGGTTAGAGAAAACACATTAAAGAGTTGAGTATTCTGTATTCAAGAGTGTTGAGATCGAGTTGAGTCAATTCTCATAATACACATCTATTAATAGTGAAGATCACGGATGTATGCTCTGTTGGAGAGCTGAATCATGTTAAGAATACTATCTTTCTCTCGTTCTTTTTTCATATTATTATGTGTTGATGTCTGCGCGCTTCATGTGAGTGTATTGTGTCGTCGTTTCGATGTGCATGTCTGGGAGAGAGGAGATGTCTCTCTATCATAACAATATTTAATTTAATATTTACTAAAGCATATATTCTTTTATCACGCTTTGAGTTTCAAGCACTAAAATAATTGTCATAAACTTATTAGAATTATTTTGTTAAATTTTTTTATTTTAAATATCTCTGATACAAAAATATTATTTCTTTTAATAATGAACCGTCATATTTCAAAATTTCAAGCAACATTTTTTTAATCTTCATAATTTGAAACTTAATATTTATACTTTATTAACATATACATGGGTTAATATTGATAATTGTCCAACTATTGCGCTGGTTTTACTTCTCAATATGAATGGTGTTTTTTTACTTAGTTTTTTAGTTATAGATTTTTAATTTGAGTAATTAACTTAGTTAATGTAATGTTATATGAAGCGAATCACATTGAACCGAACTGATAGGTTTGATTTGGTTTGGTATGTTCATTCTTGTAATTTCTAGTTTTAAATGACCGACCACTAATGATTCATTTTGAGTTTTCAATTTTTTCAAACCAAACCGATGCAATTCAGTATATTTTGGGCACCGCTTAAATATAATTTTAAATATAATATAAATAAGTATTCAAGTAGTATTATTTATATAATAACCCCCTTATTTTGTAAATAGCATAATAATTTCATGGATAAATTAATTCGAATCGAATCGAACCAAATTTTTTGAATTGTAATTTGATTTTTAAAGCAAATGATTCGGTTTCGTTGCAAAATTTTCAAACTAATTACAGATAATCCAATTTAATTATTTATTAAAAATGAATAAAATATATTTGAATATTTACACCCCGATTTATCACTACCACACATGCAACAGCCTTTGAAACATACAGACTCATGCATGTAGTTGAAAACATAATTTTTATATGTTTATAAAATGGAGTAATTATCTAAACTATATTTATTTAAATCTATAAACGTCTTTATGACTTTTTCATATATTATAATTACTTTTATAATCCTTGAAAGATATATATTTATAACAGATTTATCTTGTTAATATAATTTAATAAAATATATATTTACATATTACCACGTTATAAAACAAAAGACGTGATAATAGAAATATCTATTACTAGATTTAAGATTATAAACCGTGGTAACAGGATTGTCTATTATCACGCATGTTACACACAAATATTGTACAAATATATCTACAACTGTACAATTCTCTAGCCAATGATATTTGGTCCTTTCACTGTTAGATATTTGGTTTTGACGTAGATGGAAAAAATCCAGCGTTAAAATTTTGCTTTAAATGATTATCTTATTAAATAATTATGAATAATATTTATATTTTAGTGAAAATATTAAAGTAGAAAATTAGTAATTAGTAGATAACATTTGCAATTTTTAAATTTTAAATTAGTAAAGATTTTGTAAACAATCAATTAGTTTTGGAAAAAAATATAAACTTTAATTAGTATCTAGTTATAACATCAGTAACATATGGTTAGTAATAAAACTGATTCTTAAAGCGCTTTATACACAGTTACACACTACCCAAGTGATAACTGAAGTATGCATAACATCAGAAATATTAACTTTAATTACTATCAAGTGATTACTTTACACAACCTCATTTTCGTGTTTTAATAAACTGTAAAATATATTTTGTAGCCCTTATATACACATTTTAATCAATTAAATAACGTGCTTCAATTAGTACATTCCACACCCTCAGCGCACACGACACCAATTCTCACAAGTTGATTAGTGGGATAAAATCAGTGAGTCGTCAATGAATATTTGCAAACAGCTTGAGCGATTAGAGTATGAAAACTACGTTGCCAATTATGTGAATACACTCGGCGACTCACTGAAAGAATTGGCAAAAATTATGTGAATTGTTCGTGTAAGAAGTATTGGAATGCCGCTAGATTAGTGGTGCCTGAAGTTCACGTGCATCTCATCATCAATCATTTTGAAACAAAGTACACTATGTGATATTTTCATGATGAAAAAATCTTTAAAAGTGATCGTAAAAAGATGAAGTTCGACCAAATTGCCAGAATGCTGCAGATCCAACTACTGATGATGGTGTCAAACCTGATGACATACAAGACATATGTTCGGCAACATGAACAAAATTTTTTGCTATGATGCAGAAGACGTATCAGACTCGCTTAGAAGAGTGATTCGAAGTCTCCCCTATACCCCGAGTGTATGGATTCTCGTGAAGTTGATGATGATTTTAAAATTGTACAACATAAAAGCAAAATATTCATAGAATGACAAGTCTTCCGTTGATTTGTTGGTGCTGATCGGGGAAATTCTTCTAGCTGATAACGTCTAGCCAATGAGGTACTACAAAGTTAAGAAGGTAAGATTTTCGATAGGATCAGATGTCAAAAAGATACATGTGTGCCATAACAATTGCGTCTTTTACCAAAGGTTGTATAAAGATCTTTTTAAATCTCCCAAATGCAAATTGTGTCATTTGAAGTGAAAGAGACAAAGAATGATTACTCTATTTGTAATAACTTTAGAAGTTTTCGGTGATGGAGTGGATACGAGACTGCAATCACGTGGAATATGGTGACGATGTGTTTCTACTTAACATATTTTTAGTTGTATCTTGTTAGATACATATCAACAAACTGACGGTTAAAATTTTTATAGTGCCCTCGACATCAAAAAAATCAATATAATGCATTGCGGATATTACATATATATATAAGAACATGCTCATATCATTAAGAGGTCATCCATCCAACTAGGCAAAGTATGGTTTTTGGCTTTTACATCATGTATGAATAAATTTGACATATAATTTTTAATTTTAATACCATTAACGCTTGATTTTTCTTAATTAATCACTTATATAGTTTTGTAGTACTTCCGCGCCCATCTCATACATTTTTTAATTTCAGATATTGACTTGATTAGAGAGGAGATTATGTAGCATGTGGTAGAAGTAAATGACGACAGCTAGCGATATGTATATACATCAATTGATTGTAACGGAAGATGTCGTGCTTCCAGTTCTAAATTATCAACTCGGTCATATTTTGGTGCCTTAGGCGTTGAACAATATTGATGCCTGACCGAAAGGTCTTATCAGATTCGGCAGTGAAGTAAGTATTCAAGTTAATTTTATTGATATTTTATCAATTGATTTAAAAATATTCGTTTAATTGATTTTGTGATCAGTTGTGTTAGGCAGTAGATTGACACCTATCTCAATGGATGACATCTCAGAGAAAAGCAAGAGATAAGTCCATGAGGACAACCAATGCATTAGAGGAGTCGAGGCGCATCGGTGAGGCAATGACTCCTACTGCCTCCATAATGATTTATGTGATCGCGGATATATTGGGAGCAGACTTCATGACAGAGGTTCAGAGAGACTCTATTGAAGATCTATTAGACATAGAGTCCGCTGGCGCAATCATTGTGCTTACGTACATCAGTGTCTTCTCTTTACACAATTTTATAAATATTACTAATATGATTACTATTTTTTGTAGTTCGTTATGGTCATGGATAAGAAACATGCACAGACTGAGCTTAAAATTCAGATTTTTAGCTCGAACTTCATCTCAAGTGGTGGAGTTGCAAATGATCTGGTGCAGAGGCGAGAGATTCTGTCCATGAGGATGAGAGTGACAGGTTTCAATGATGATATAAGCTACTTCCTTTCATACGTCAACATTAAGAAGTAATGAATTTTATTTAAATTATTATTTGTTCTTGTATTTTAAGTTGTTAAAATTTATGTATTTCTCACACAATGTTGCTTATTTTTTATGTAGGTTTTATTGGATCTGGAAGTCATATTCACAAGGTTGAATATTGTGTACCACTTGGACAACATGTCCTTGAAACTTAAGGGTGAGATGTCGAACATGGTACATATGGTGAATGGGTAAGTGATGCTATTTATTTTTTCTAGTGAAATATGTAATTTGTTACTAATATTAGAGTTTGTAGAGGCTTGCATCGATACAATTAAGTTGGTGTGGCACTATAGATCTTGGGCGTCGAGCATCACAGAATGGAAAGTGTTATCTGTTTGTATTTCTCGCTTTAAGTGTTTTCTTTATTATAATATTGTATTAGAAAATACTTAAATATGTTTTCCAATATGTTTTCATATTTTATGTAGGTTCCACAACATGTAGATCATAAGGCATGCAGGTTTTATATCATGCGAATTATATACGACATAATATCATAAAAATTGAAATCTTCAGATTTTCATACGGAAGACCTTTAAGATGTAAGTAGAGAGTTTTAACTATATAAAATTATTGAAGTTTATTTTATAATATTGTTAAAATAATTTTTATGACTGTGTAAATTTTCTCATTTCAACCATATAACACAACACAATTATTCAAATTTTAATGTGTGATGGTTCGGACCGTATTAAAACATCACCGGGCTTTAGGGGCCTTTTGATATTGGCAGACAATTTATGAATAAAATTATATTGGTGTAATCTTAGATATTAAAATATTTTATTATAATTTTGAATTATATAAAAATATCTTTATATAATATTTTTAAATTAATCTTTTTAATATTCATTTGTTTATTCATAATAAATAATTGAAAATTAAATTCACATTTTTATTTTCAATTAATTCATAAAATTGATTATATTCAATTAATTAAAATAATAAATCAGATTTTAGCTAAAAATTCAGTTGCATCTAAAATTTGATTTATCTACATTACAACATTTATCCACAAAAAAAAACATCGTATAAAGTCTATACTATATACGTCGTATGTAATATATAAACACCGTATAAAGTTATGATAACAAATGGCATTTGGATTCATCAAACGGCGTCTATTAATTTTACTTTGTAAGACTTTTATAATTTACAAACGCCGTATATAATGTAGATTTTATATGACATTTTTGAGTTATAAACGTTGTATAAAGTCAAAAAATAGACGGTATTTGAGAACCTTTGACTTCATACCGCGGATGCTTATATGACTTTTATAAAACACAGTATAAACCCCCAAATAAATGCCGTATATACTCAGATATGACCTAGTGTATGCTAGCTGTTGTTATTATTATTGTTTACAGTCATGTACTATTGTGATGTTTTAATGTATTTATGAAATATTAAAACATGTATATGTTTGGTGTATTTTAAATATTAAATTTCTATTTTCTTATTGCTCTTAGTTGTAAATTATTTCTATCACAACATATTATATAAATTATTATTTTTTAATTTCTATATAAAAATTATTGTAAAGGGAAAAAATAAATCTAATCATTGTAATTCGATATATGAAAAATAAATATAATTAGGTAATATGAAATTATTATGTTAAAAAAAATAACTTATTATCACACTTAAAAAGAGCAAGTGCGATAAAAACTATTTTTAGAAATAAAATAGATGACATATTACCACATTTCATAAAAATAAGTGTGCTAAAATCACGATTGGTTTATTGAATCATGATTAATAAAATGGTGCTGCTATTACCACATTTGATACTTTTATAATTTAAAATACCGATATTTACCACACTTCCCAAGCTTGATAAATGTTTGTATTGAAACGAGTGTGTTGATCTTCTAGACTTCTAGTGCCACTGAAGAGTGAAGAGTGCTTTTTTATTTTATTTTTTATAATTTTCCAATAAAAACAATAAAAAAAATTAAGTTAAATTCACATATTTCTTTTATTTGTTGTCAAATTTTCGTTGCCATCAACATTCTCTAAACCAGACAGAGCGGTAGTCTTATATAACACATAAAAACAATTATTCAAAGACATGATATGTGTGTGTATTTTGTGGCAACCTCAACACAAGTGTCATTCAGACTTGCTGTTTGTAAAATGACGAGGATTCACGGGTGTGTTACGTCTCCGAATAATAACAAATTGATCTGAATTTGAAAGAGAGACTCTTTAAGGCTTTGTTTGGTTCAGAGAAAATTTGGTGGAAAGAAAAATTTGAGGGAAAATGAGATGAAATCCCTTGTTTGGTTTAGGAAAAATTGAAGATGGAAAACTAAATGAAAAGTTAGATGGAAAATTTGTTTAATTTAAAAAATGTTTTACTACTTTCCACAAAAATTTTCCCTTCAAACCAAACAAGAGAAAAATAAAATGAATTTAAGAGGAATTCATTTTCCCTCATATTTTTCTTTCTAACTTTCGTCAAATCAAACACAGCCTTAGGGAACCGTGCCACGCACTGTCCTCCTAAATCTCTCTCTGCTTCGATCTTATATATGATAGATGATGATGCCTATCAAGACAAATTCTAGAGTTAATATCCAGACCAGAGAGACCGTAGAGCTCTGTGTGTTTGTGGGATTCGTCACGTGCCTCTTCCTTGTCTTTGTGCATGCCTACCCCTCCATGCATTATTCTCACTATATTTCTCCATCTACCTCTACATCTATCTATATGTATATATAGATGGTGGATCAGTTGAGAACCTCCTTAAATTGAGAACCATTGTGGACAAACATGGACCAATCATTATTTACATGAAACAACAATGTATTAATTATATGGTTTCTTTTTTTGAGTTTATTTATTATTCTTTATTAATTATATGAGATTCATTTTTTATTTATTATGAAATAGATTTACTTGCCATTTTCAGATTTCGTTTTGTATTTAATTTATCAGATTTTTTTTTCTAGATTTTTTTTCTAATTTACAGATTTTTTAGGAATAGAATAGTGAACATTTTTCGGACTATATTTTTTTATATTTTATAATTTTTTTGAACAGTGAACCTCCATGTGATGAACATATTGCAACAGTGAACCTAAGTGGTGAACATATTGACGAGTGATTTAAGCAGTGAACCTCATGTTCACTATTCATATTCCTCAAAAATCTGTAAATTAAAAAAAGAATATAGACAAAAAAAATCCGGTAAATTAAATACAAAACGAAATCTCAAAATGGCAATTAAATCTGTTTCATAATAAATAAAAAATGAATCTCATATAATTAACAAAGAATAATAAATAAACTCAAAAAAGAAAACCATATAATTAATAACCATATAATTAATATATTGTTGTTTCATGTAAATAATGATTGGTTCAGAATTGTTCACAATGGTTCTCAACTTAAGGAGGTTCTCAACGGATTCCTCCCATATATAGATAGATATATCCAATCAAGATATTCAAAAACCTAGATATCTTTGACCTTAATCATAAAATTCAAATTAGCATCTTAAGTGTGTATTTTTTAGTTGAACTGAAGATGAAAGTTGAAGTTCATCACTTCATCAGCTCAAGTGTTCTCTAGAAGAAAACATTCAAGTCACAATTATGTTGTAGTACAAACAATTAAGTTTGATTCAGTAAAATTCTCTCTCTTTTGTTTGTCTTCTTATATAATTGTCATCAGGCAGTCCAAATTTTGCTTCCTATTAGCATGGTGCAAAGGATTAATGCAAACATGTAATTAATGTTGTCGTCATATATTTAAATGTTAGAATTGTTTCTTGATGAGTGATCATCACATGTCCAATAATATAAGCTCTCTCTCATATGTAAATCTTGAACCCTAAATCAGCAAATAAGGTAGAGTTATGAATCAAGCATGAGAAGTACGGAGTCACAATACAAAAAACCATAATCTCATTATATTACAGATGTAAGTACTAGGGTTGACTCAGGAAACATTAATGATTCAACAGTAGGGCCATCCTGATCTAAGCTAGAACCAAATAATACAACCCACAGTATACCCCATATACATAAAGCTGCATCTATTACTGAATCCTCCACACTCACATATACTTAAAGCTGCATCTATTATGGAACAGTTTGGGCTATTAGATCTCTGAAACTGAATGATTAAAATTTTTAAGATATATTTTACTTTACTCAGTGTGGCAATAAAAATGATTTTTTATTTTATTTTTTATTTTCTTTTAATTAAAAATTTTCAAATCAATAATATTGAACATTTGAATGAGTGAACCTGTGCACCAAAATGGGTCTAAGCACATTTAGCTAGTAACCATATTATTTATGTTACAATTTTTAGGAGACTCTCACTATACATAACTGCAACATTTTTTCTGTGCACTTCGGTGAACTTACGAGCAAAATGTCTTCTGATGAATGAGACTGCAATATATATGTGTTGAGACCAAATTACAAAACTAAAACTAACTTCTCTCTCTCGTCATATATATATCATTTAGGTTGTGTTTGGTTTAGGGAAAATTTGGTGGAAAGGAAAATTTGATGGACAATTAGTAAAATTCATTGTTTGGTTTAGATGGAAAATAGGAGGAAAGGAAAATTAGATGAAAAATGTGATTCTACATATATTAAACAAGTTCAATGTATCTTAAACAAATAATCATTTTTTGAACAAATTCAATGTATTTCATCAAATTCAATGTATGAAATGATAAAATGTTAATATTTTTCTACCTATTTTTCATAAAACTATAAATTTTTGAGTAATTAAGGTAAATTATATAATGCTAACGATTGATGTGTATTTTTAAAGTTCTTGCATAATGTAGAACAAATTCTTAAATATTGGCGCAAAATGAGTTTTGTTATGAATTAAAAAAATAAAATTACTAATGTTCGACTTTTAAGTTAGTTGTAATTATTAAATATGTGTTGAGACTGTTAAGTGATAAGAAAAAATATATAAATAATTTAAATTAATGATAAGTAAAAAGACATTGAGAAAGTAATTATGAATGAAGAAAGAAATAGGAGAGCCAATAATTTCTCTCCTATCATTTTCACTGGTATGCTTTTTATATATCCACTATTTACACACATAGAACGATGACATTTGTGACAACGAATGAGCACAGACACCCCACATGCAAGTAACCATCACACAAATAATGTTGATAATAATTAATATGTATTCACACATCTACCACCAATTTACAATAATGAAAATGAAAAAAAATTCAAAAACAAGAATGAGAACCAAACAGACATTGAGATAGAGATCGATGAAACAGCAGTGAAGCCTCTCATACTATAACAAGGCAACATGTTGAAGTCACTAGCTGCTATGCACTGAGAGTTCAATTAATAATTAGCTACA
>NQLW01000091.1:355261-378455 GCA_002312845.1 Kalanchoe fedtschenkoi | reverse complement strand
AAAACTATCTAGAGAATGAGCAGAGAAGGATATGAAGAAAAAGATTATATATATTTATTTATACTTTTTTTCATTTATGAACACAGGGCAGCAGCAGCGGCCACAGCAGTGGCATCTTCTTCTTGTTCTTCTTCTCGCTCAATAATTCTGAGCATGTGGTGAACTGCTCCTGCTATGTCATCTACTGTGATCAGTGGGCACCCTTCCTCAACCTGATGTGTCCATCAACAACAACAACACATCAAAATCTACAGCTTTCACCAAAATGTTAATAATACATCTAGCTAGAAGCATATATACTGTGAATATACCAGGTTGTTATCAAATATAACCAAAATTTCACTGGTGTGTTTTCCAATTGATTATTTTGTTTTTGGGTTGGACATAAGGAAAAAAAATTTAGCCCATAAGCAGATATGTGTATATGCAAATTCCCAGGATGCCCTACACATATATATATTCCCTAGGCTGATTGATATGATGTTGCATGTCTTTAATACATAGGTTAACATAATTTTAAGACAAAAACTTGGCCCCTAGTATGATGCTTTAATGAACAATTAGCATGTAGAAACTAATATCACAGAAGCCCTAATCTGCCTTTCTCCGACCTTAATGTTGTTACTCAGCAAAGTGTATACAACCAACTTACAGAAATGCAATGTTTTCAACATATGATGTAGCATTGATCACGCCAAGAGACGCTTGTATGCAGTATTAATTATTGAAATTGTGAAAAATATTGAATCTCACATACCTTGGCACTGACTGAGTATAAGACCAGTGAATCCATTGTGGTGATGTTGAGGTGAAGTATGGTGAGATGAACTGCGTGGAAACTGGCAATTAACTTGTAAGGCTGTCTGGGGCTCCTTTTCGTGAGGATTCGGATGTTAGCATGGGTTTCAATAAGAGTGACCTCAATATCAGCTACTGAAGCCTTGCTGCTCGCTGAGTACTTGTTTGGACTCTGAAACCATGTGTATTGTGGGTAAGTGAAGAATTGTGAAAATGGGGTGGAGGGGGTGCCGGTGGCATCCGATAACACTAGCTGATGGGATGAATCTGATTGGATTTGACACTTCTGAGATTCAAGCGACTGGACTATGTGTTCCAGTTCCTTCACGAACTCAATAGCACCTCCTACGATAGAAGCTTGATCACCCTTCAGTAGCCATAAAACGATAGCAATTTTAGCATTCTCAGCATTGATGTAATCAACAATATCAGTGTGAAAGAAACAACTACTACAGCTGTCAAAACTACGATTGATACCAACTTAAGTCATGTAATGTCAATTATTTCAATGTCAAGGCATCATTTCAAGCAGCTTGAGTTGTAAGCCAGAAGTTTTTATCATGTCATCAACTATCAGATTTAATTTTTGAGCATAATCTTAGTTTATATGATCCCTAGAGCAAATCCATTATGTGAACTATTCAATCTAGGTAACCAAAATTGTCTGATCCTAAATCGACTTCATTCGATAGTACTGTTGTATCCTACTTTTGTAATTTTTTATTTCACTCTACAGCAGCTTCAAAAATAAAAAGAAGTGGAAATGAAATGATTTTTTTGATTCCTGCAATTACCATACGTGAAAGAAAACACTCAACCACACAAATACTAGCAGTGACAAAGTGGCGACCAATCTGCTATGAATGGAAAAAAAAGCACTTACTCGTTGGGCGTAGGATTGCGGCATGAGAGAGCGGAGGACGGAGAGATGCTCATTCATTTGTTTACGGCGGTTCCTCTCGACGACAATGTGTGTCATCCTTTGTGTCTCAGCTTCCTCCTTGTTCTTGCACACTCTAGCTCTTTTCCTCCTCCTTTTCTTATTATTCCCACCACCTCCTTGCTGGACCCCCAAGTTTGATTTCTTATTTCCTCCACTGCTGCTACCACCACAACCGGGAACATGAGTAGCAACATCGTTGTTGTTCTCTTCTGGAGGTTCATTATTATTCATCTGATGATCTAGATATGCTAAAGTGTTAGCAGTATCAGAAGACGAGGAAGAGGCGGCGACATGGTGGACGAAGCTGCTATTAGCACAGACTGGGGTTGCGGATAAGGTATCGTAGATGAGGAAGTTAAGGAAATCATTTGAATGAAGTGCTTCCATAGCCATCAAATCTTGGTCTCCTCTCTCTCTCTCTCTCTCTTCCTCTCTGATGTAACACAAAAGGAATGCAATCAACTACCATGCAATCACTTCTTATATATATGGCAAAAGGCTTACACATTAGCTAGATGTGCATCGTGTGAACTAAGCTAGAGGATGTGTGAAAACTCAAAATGAATGCTTATATATGGTTTCAAATTAATGTGTGCCTAGCCGGATTTAATGTTATGTTTGATATTCATGTAACTCACTATCAAAGTCTACCGCTTTACTCTGAAGCAAGGAGGATAAAGATGTTTTATTAAAGAGGAGTTTAGTAGTTAAATGTGGTTCAGTTAATAAGCAAGGTGGATAAGATGGACGCTTTGGTGCATGTGGAGGATGCAGTACTAAATAAGATGCGTGGGTAACTGTTTGATAATTGGAAAGGAGGCAAAGGATAAGCTCTGACTGAGATAACCTTGTTTGTGTTGTTTCTCTCCTTGTTTGGTTTGTCTTCCCAATCCCTCACATGGTGACAAATTCTGAACTGCAAGTTTTTCTGTAAAGGAAAGAAGGACAGGGGACCCAAATAAATCTTTATATATAGAAATTATATTCTGTACGCATAAAAACAAGTTAACAAGCTGTGCAAAAGCTACTCATCCTCACAAATCCACCATCCTTGAGTTGCAAATGCAAATGAAAATCCAATGTTTATAAGATTATTTTCAGCAGTGTAGTTGCATATATATATTCTTGTCTCCAGCAACTGGTTGATGGTTTCGTTGACCTTCTTACCATTCATAATTTATATATATAAACTATTATTAGGGAAGTAAATAACAAGATAAACAGTCAATATAATCAAAAAGACATAATTTTGATTTTGAAATTCTACTCTCATGTGTATCGTAACCGAAATGGTGATGTGATTCAGATTTTATTAGACAGATATATAAGATACTGATTGGTAATTAAAGCTCCAAGCTATATATCGATTTAGCTTGTTGTTTCTTTGTTGTTGTACCGGATATGAGTACATTGCTGAGAAAATATAGGGCAGAAAGTTCCAAGTTTTTTCACTCTTGGGAAAGTGCGGTGCAGTAGTAGTACTTTTCATCAAGGTAATCATCATAGGATCCGCCATTAGATTTTTGGTTAAGCATCATTTTCGACGCGGTTGCTCTCCACAAACTAACAGGCCAGTGGCAGTGAGGCTTTTTCGGCCGGAAGTATTGATATTAGTGACCCCAGTTACAAACAAAACTTTATGATCTTGAGCGGATTTGTTTGCGCTAGAGGCTTAACTTCTCAAGAACCAAGCATGAAAAAAAACAAAAGAAATTAAAAGATGAAATGAAGTAGCTGGAAATTGTGATGTGCAGCATGTGTGAAGAATATATATATATATATATATATATATATATATATATATAGGGGAGGGATCCGTTGAGAACCTCCTTATATAGATAACCTTGTGAACCAATCATATTCACCGATTTGTTTCCAAATTAAACACAAATAAAAACAACAGGATTAATGAATGTGACATATAATTAATTCACTTGATATAATGAAGTGAGAGGGGCGTGTGACATTTATGTAGAGCCAATTAAGGAAAATTTATTTTTTCTTCAATCGCGCTTAAATATTTGATTGATGGATTTTATTTTTTTTATTTCCGGATTTATGTTTTTGAGTTATAACTTTCTCAAATTTTTTTAGTTTTTTTTTCTAGTGAACATTTTTTTCTGATTTTGTACAAATACTTTTTTATATATTTTGATAGTGAACATCAATAGTGAACAAATTCACTATCGAAGCTCCGACCGTTCTTTACATTATAAACATATGTTCACTGTTAGAAAAATTATTCAAAAACTCACATAAATATCAAAATCTTAATAATATCAAAGTTTTGAAACATGTTCACTATTCAAAAATGTGTAGTAACAATGAACACACTGAATTAACATAGAATCAATTAATTTATGAATGGTGAACATATGATGTAGTGATTTGAAAATAAAAATTATATAGATAATCAAAGAGGAAAGAGAGAAAATTAGATATTTGATGGAGTGATTTGCTCCTAATTAATCAAGTGAGATTTATGTAATTTATGTTACTAAATAAAAGTTAATAAAGCATAATAAATAAAGTCAAATAATGAGATATCGTAATCAAAACACGGTCGTTTTGTGAACAAAATGATTGGTCCACGTTTGTCCACAAGGTTCTCAACTTAAGGAGGTTCTCAATTGATCCACCCTCTCTCTCTATATATATATATATATATTCAGGACAATCATATCAAGTCATATTTATTTATCCGTTATGTTTAATTTTCTCCTAAAATCTAGATTCTGTTAAATTTTCTTTCCTAAAATCAAGATTTACTTCTTTGACAGATTCGTTTTTGTTCGTAAATTTAAAATAAAATTGTCTAGTGCACATATTAATTGGAATATGTATTTATTAGTGCATACTTTTAGTGGTGCATAGTTTCAATGGTGCATAATTTGTTTATTGCACAACAGTCAAATTAAATCGAATAATACTCATAGTGCACAATTTTATTCGTGGTGCATATTTTCATTAGTGCAACAATTAATTGGAATATGTATTTATTTGACAAAAATTTTAGTGGTGCATAGCTTTTTTACTGCGCAACAATCAAATTAAATTGAATAATACTCCTAGTGCACAATTTTATTTATGGTGCATATTTTTTCTATCGCGCAACAACTGAATTTAAATTGAATAATATTTCTAGTGCACAATTTAATTTGTGGTGCATAATTCAAAGCTGCTGGTCGCATATTATGACTATCGAGATGAATAGATACATAAATACATGACTGTCATTCACACAAATTTAAAAAAAACTCATACACAAGACACCGAAAACATGGTGCACAAACTAAATCATTGGAGAAAAAGGTGGAGAGTAATTAACTATTGGTTGCCCATAATGATTGAAATCATGATTGTGCACTAATTAAAAACACGAGTATGCACCAGCAAAAGGAAAAGCAAATCTTTGTCTTTGACAGTGCATTCTTTCGTAAAAACCTGAAGAGCTTCCAAAAGAAAAGTACACATAATTAGGATGATTAGAAGAAATATATTCAACTGAAAATCAACTTCAAAAACAACACAGAATTTTAGATTTGGAGAAGTGCACAATGAATTTTAGAAAGTGCATCTACATCAATTTAGTGATAAACGCAAAAATAGACAGCACACCTTTCTGAGCAGTAAGAGTTGATGACACCGAGTTTTCTAACGCACTTCAGCCCTTGTTGCTAGCTTCCCAGTTTAAGCTGTTAAAGACGATTGATGCATATAAATTAGATTGCATTCCACACAGAGTCAAACAACAACCTGTTGAATAGTCCTGTACCACATAAGACATGCTTACTACTCCAATATCACCCTTAAATGCCTAATCTTAAACCAAATGCTACCTAATTAGCCAACGAACTCTGCCCAGGAGCTTATCGTCTTCAAATTGCGGGAGTGCTTCCCATCATTGAGATTAGATTTTGCCAGCGAAGTAGTAGAGACCTTCATCGCCACATGCGGCGATCGACGTGAGGAGATCTTGCTGCGATTAGAATGAGGAGGTACGCAGCGCATTGACTTCCTAAATGAACTTGTCGAGGCGGAAGGCTTTGCGGCTGTGGTCGTCGCTCGACTCGGTTTTGGTAGCGTAGTCGTAAATCTTCAACTCCCTATCTAGATTTGTGCCGTAGTTCTGAAAAACAAATCTCCAAAATATTTACAGATAAGAGAGAGGAAGGAGAAAATCAATTAAAGATTTATTCGCGCAATTATTACGGAGCATGTTTAATTTAATAATTAAAAAGTAAAACAATTTAATAATTTAATTAAATTTCATATAATCTTGATCGTCAATTTCTTTAAGATCAAAGGATATAATCAGTTCATAGTTTACATATCCAAATCGGTTTTCATTTGATCCACTCCCATATATATATATATATAGGGCGGATCAGGTGAAAACCAGTTTGAATATGTAAATTGTGAACCATCTATGATCGTTAAATTAATCATACATGGACGTATGAGATTAAATTGAACTTTATCCACTTTCATAAATGAGATAATAATTAAAATATGAAAGAGATTACGTTAACGTAAAAAAAGATTTGATAGATTTAAATCCCACTTTTTCAGCGATTGATTTTTTACTCATAAAATCATGTGTTTTTATTTTTTAACGATTTCATTTCTTTGTCATAATTTGTGTGTGTTGTTTCTAATAAAAAACGCACTCGAACCCTTTTTATATATTTTGGTGCACAATTCAATCTATATGCATTGTCTGATCTTTGGTGTACAATTCAATTTTGGTGCATGATTTGGTCTTTGGTGCAAATTCAAATCCTTGGTGCACAATTTGTTTTATATTTGTTTTATGGTTATTTTGATGAATACATTGTTTTAAGTTTTGATATCTATAACTGGTGCACAAGCTGATATACTAAAGGGCATACTGATTTGTTGTAAAAATGTGCGCCACTTTTACTAATGAATTGTATAGGACTAATGGTACACACAGCTCACAGACTACTCTGATATAAAGATGTGCACTACAACATTAGAAATGTGCACGAAAATTCACGTGCACCATTAAAAAATTAACAGATTTAGACATGCACCATGAAACTCAGAAAATTGTGCACCACGACGGATTTTCTCTCATATATTTAAAGACGTTATGCTTGCTCGAGCAGCGTTCTGGTGCATCGATTGTGATGAAATCATGATGAATTCGAACAGCCACCCATTGCATAGGATTCTCTCAGTCCAGATCCGAGGTAAAAAAATTACATAATACATACCTGTAATTTGAGCTTCAATGGACAGAGACATGAACAAAAATCATATTTGCTCTCTTAGTCATTTTCACAAGCGGTTGATGTGCATAACAGCCATCACCATCCAAAAGGCTATCACCCACCAGGTTCACATCCCCGTTCCCATCCTTCCCACTCCATCCCCGTTCACATCCATCTTGAAATTCGGAACCCGTCATACCCTCCATGAGCATCTGCTCACCTGCTGATTTTTTTTCTCCCTCAGAACCAGACTGTGTCTTTGGAGACGGTGAAGGAGATTTGGCTGGTGAGAAACGAGATGTGTGGAGAAGAGATGGCTGCGGGTGAGAGACGGGTGAGAGAAGATGGGTGGAGTTGAGAGACATGTGGGAGGATTTAATCTTAAGAAAATAATTTAGTTACCTAAATTAAAGGAGATGATTATAACTTAAAATTAAAATAAAAATATATCTTTGATTTTAACCATAGGATGATTTAAAATCAATGAACCTCATTGGTTCACAGTTTACATATCCAAACTGGTTTTCATTTGATCCACTCCCTATATTATATATATATATATATTCATCAGATTTGCAAATATGTTCATCAAAATTAGATATCACTATTCTAATGCATAAAAATAAGAAAATATATGAATTTATAATTTTTGAATTATTTTAATATTTATAAATCAAACAAGTTTTTTTTTTTTACTTTTTCTGATTTTTTCAGTTTTTTTGAATTGTTTACCATTTATATGAATTGTGTTTGATGAGATACTAAAACACATCATTTTAAAACCCGCTTCATCGTTTCGGGCCGGACACAGGTGCTCTATAATGCATCCTAGAGTAATTGGGCCTTGATATTTATTATCTGCCAAACAATTTCCTCATTTTGAAATATCTCAACTTTATTGACAGAATCCATACACATCTTCATCAAAATTCTAAATCACGGATCGTCATCCATAACGAAATCCGTCCATCGCCATCTTCGTCCACTTCTTGCTACAATGGCGAACTCCGCCCCAACCCGCACCCTAATATTCGCCTACGGAACCCTTAAGCGCGGCTTCCCCAACCACAACCTCCTCCTCGATCTCATCTCCGACAAAGACGTCTCCTTTCTGGGCACCCACAAAACCTCGACTCCCATCCCGCTCATCCCCGGCTCCCACGGCATCCCTTACCTTCTGAACATCCCCGGATCCGGATTCAGAGTCTCAGGTTGAAATGAGTTGATTTTAGTCAGAACTTACGATACAATCTCAAACCTAAGTTCAAATGAGTTTTGAGTTATTTAACTTCAAACTTAGTATTTAGCACTCTCAAAAACTTATTGTTTGAGATGTTTTGAGGTTTTAACACCAATATTGGTAATAAATCTTTAAAATCAAGTTCAAAAGAGGTTTAAATAATTTTAAGCCCAAACTTAGGATTTAAAACATAACAAACTTAGTTCTTGGGCTATTTTTGAGGTTTTGGTACTAAGGTTGGTTAATTATAATTCTCTTAAAATAAGTTCTGAGACTTGAGTTGTTTTAAGTCCAAATTTAGGATTTAGACTTCATAAACTTAGCTCTTACGCTATTTATGATATTTAGTATCAAGGCTGATTGTAAATCTCAAAAACTAAATTCAAATGAAATTTGAGTTGATTGTAGCTTAGACTAGCATTTAAAACTCATAAAGTAAACAAAAAAGATGGGTTAGAAAGAGAAAACTTTATCTTCTCTCTAGAAATCTGCATCTCATCACACTAGAAATCTGCATTTCACCTCAACAGTAATCCCACTCATCCACAAGACAAACAACATTAATACCCATAGCCCAATTAAGCGTTTTGTTCACAATGCAAGAAGCACAGGTTTCTTCCTTCACTACAACGCTCAACAAGCCGTTCTCTTCCAAATATCCACTGATCGACATTCCAGTCCGGAGTAAAGTAATCCATGAAGGTAAAACCATTCTACTATTCCTTCCCTCAGAAATCAAAGCAAGTGCGTCGCAACTGCAGCAAGTGCGTCGCAACTGCAGCATGCAGGAATTGCAAAACTCGCCATCGAGAAACCTAAAAAGAGGAAATCAGGCTTAATACTCAGCAAACATGGAAGCTCACCAGCTCCTTCTCCACATGAAGTTTAGATTGCAGGCATGAGTTAATCCTGTTAGACTCTCTTGAGGATGTATACATGAAAGCTCACTAGATCATGAATAAAAAGTTAAAAATTTTAAATTAGTGTCAACCTTTGACACCTTTGCTCACTTGAAATAGTTGATGTCTTGTTGACTGGCCATTATGTGATGACCCATTTCACTTGTTGGTATTGCACCAACTAGTTTTTAGCTTGCGTTAAATTTAAATATCCCCTATGGATGTTAAAAAATTGATGTTTGTCATCTCATACAGTATATCAATGTACTCAAAATCAGGATCTCTACCCTCATTAACCAAATATTAAATCCAAATATACATTAGGAGTCTCCACTCCTTTTACGCCCATAGTCTCAATATGAGGGTTTCCATCCATTTTAAATTGAATAACCAAAATATTCAAAGGTTTTGAGGACTTATTTTGTGCACCTCGACACGTTTAACCCAGCCCTCCATTATAATATTTAAATATGGTATCAATTCTTATTCATAACAAGGCAACAGTATCTAGTAGAACCCACATGGCTCTTTCATGTTTCACTTAGAATTTACATTCACATATTGAGGGACTCTTCCCATACTGGCATGAAGATGCCCATAATTGATAATTTGTCCAACGAACAATATCACCAATTGATCGCATTCAGTACACCGGTACCCAATGTATCTTTGGAGTCATCCTCTAAGTTCTACCACTAAAATCACATCTTCGTTCCCACAAGGACAACACATTTCCACCATTTAATCTCAAGATTTATGTGTGGCCAATAATCTGAAAGTTACTCAAAATCACTTTATGATTCTCAAAGCTCTCGATCCGCCCCTATTGAGATAACTCTTTGATTGGGAGTCACCTACTGGCGCTCCATCGAGACCATCATAAATCTTTTAAATTGGTTTCTCAAAGTCTCGATTACAGTTTAAGCAGACATGCCTTGAAACATATTGAACCGCTCATGAGGTTTCATTCTTAACACCGCTAGATAACCTTGCTTTCCATAACACATTGCTCACACCTTGAAAAAAAGTTTCCTTCCACTAGTTAATCACATTTGTGTAAAAATACCAATTTCTTTTCGCACACAAAAAAGTACGTTTGCTTTCACACCCTAAAAGACAAGAACACCTTGCATATCATACACACACATGTCTTAACAACATCTTGCTAACTGACAAAAGAAAGCAAGTGTTTTGGTCATTGACACAAAGACAAGTGCGTTATTCTAAAACACTTTTAGCTCATACTTATACGAGTCTCAAAATTTTTTTTTTCACAAACAAAACAGACAACTACATTTTCTTCACAAAGTCTTCCTCTTACCACACAAACGTTCAACTCATGGGCCAAGTTTATTATCCCTCTTACATTCGACGTTTAAGGAAGTATACTCTATTGTGACACTCCTCGAATCCAAATGTGTACCTCGTCCCTCTTTCCTTCACCTTGAGTGGATCAATTTAAGGAACTCAACGTTAATGTTCCTTGAGTACTCTAGCCCTGGTTTCTACTGCAGAAAACATCAAACATATACTTTTATAGATCACTATATAAGGGGATCTCTTCCCATTCTAAACGTATTATCAAGTTTATATGTGAAAAAGCTTGAGGGATCACTTACAATTCAGTAACAAACTCACAACACAAACTTAATTTCATCGAACAAGTAGCTTTTAAAATTCACAACACAAATTTGGCTCATTTTATCTCAACCCAACTTAGCTCCATGTATCGCTTGTTCGCTTTAATCACAAATCACAATTTAAAGTATATCGTTCATAACCTAGGAGGGTGATTTCACTCCACTTTTAGTATCAATACTTCACATTAATTGTTTAACTCAAAAAGATATCATGATTTGAAATCACGCTCATAAAACTTGAATGGGTCTATTACCGACTCTCAATATTAACTCTTCATATTAAAAGACCATCATAATTTAAAAGAACATAAAAGTGAGTCTCCACTCTCCGAACTCAAAGATTCCAAAAATATCAATAACCCATTACTTATTGCAGGTTATCACCTCACTCTCAACTCAGCGATTGGCCGCACCCGAATTTTAGAGTTCTTTTATAATAGCTTAAAACTTCTTTGTGTTCCTTCCCTCCTTGCACGGTTAGAGCAAGTAGTAAACAGTTTAAACAAGAAAGACAGAACTAACAGAGAATAAGTGATGTGCCACGCGATCGGCGAATAAGGTCGTACGCGCGGTGACTGCAAATAAAAGACAGAAAATTGAAATCGCCACGCACTCAGGTTAGTTGACTGCATATGTGGCAAAATTCTGACAAACTATAAAACCAATAAAAACTATACAAAAAACTAGCTAGTTACCAATTTAACCGGACTGTCGGTGAGCTGTACTATGCAAATAAATTTATAAATCTTTACTCACTAGCTAATAGTAAGTTCAAGATCAATCTGCAGGGACTGAGCCGCGAACTCTAATAGCCAAAAAATCTTAAAGAAAATTAAAGTACAGATTTTGAGGTTCTTAGATTTGAGAAAGTAAAAAGAATAATTGAGTAAGAAATTAGATAGAAAAGCATATAGTTCAGGTGGCCTTAACTTGTGAGATTATAGATCATTGATACAAAAGATTAAATACTATTTATGCACTGAATTTAGTAAAATATACATCTCATATTCTAGATTGTAAATAATTAATCCTATTTTACGTTAATCATACTCTTAAGTCTTTGAATCTATATGTCTAACATGCTTTAATAGGTTGTTAGCTTAGCAGTAAGACATATGCAGTTGTGCTACTGCGATAGGGAATTCAGATAAAGTTTGATGCTTTCTCAGAATTTAGGATATGTTATTATGCATGCTCGATCTAATTTATGTTGGCTTCCGTCATGCAATTAGATCTTAGCACCTAGGTTTCATGCAATCACAAACTACACACATTAGTTGTCATGCAAATCAATGTAGTCATTCAGATTATGTGCAGTAAAAATACAACATAAATAGAATTTATAAGCACAAATTATCTCACAATAATCATCACAAGTTTACCGCACCTGAACTACACGAGAGTTTAGCCACTCAAGGCCACACACATAGATACAAGCAAAATAGTAGAAACTACAATCTTACTCACACCTACGCTAACTTGAACTCTCCTGTAGCTCTCCAGTGCTCCCTTTATGATGATCCTTCTACTCTAGTTCTTCACCTACGATGTTTTATTGATTTGCTGATGATTTCTCCTTAACTAAGACCTCTATATATATGTGTAAGGTAGCTCAAAAGTTGAGCTACGAATTTGAGCTTTTCTTCATGTAAATCATCGAAAGATATTCATAAACTTCGGACTTCTTAGGCTAATCAAAATCAGGATCGACATAAGGACCAATTTGAAAAGATTATTGTAATATACTTGTGTGTAATAATAATAATTAAAAAAAAGAAACTAACATGATAAGTAAACTATAGAATGGGCCCAAGTCTATTAAAAAAACCTAGCCTATTAGAAACACATTTACACACAACATTGAGTAACACTTTACAGCCGCATCAAAAGAAGGGGAAACAAAAAAAAAACAACAGAAACCCTAACTTCTTCTCAGCCACCTCCCCCGCCTCTTGATTTCAAACCAAATTGAAGAAACTCTCCATCGCGTCAGGATTGGTAGACCTTTTGAGCAGCAATGTGAATCTATCGAAAAGCAAGCTGGCGTCATCGGGTGTTGTATGTGGTGCCTTGAATCATCGCGTAGTTGCTGAGTTAGTGATGTGTGATGGCGAGGTTGAGTTCGCAATTCGCCACTTGCGCAGCGGTGATCGTTGATGGCTGGATTGATCGATGTGTACCCGCTTCGATCTGCTCTCTGTTTCATGCTTTGACTAAAGCATAACAGCAGACGTTGAAGGCCAGAGCTTGGTTTACTGTAGGTTGCGGGATTGTGTAGTGGAGAGATTGTTTTGGCTTTGGATCCTCACCAGCTGAGATAGGTCAGGGTCGTGGCTGGTTTATGTGATTATGATATTCTCGCTGCAGAAGCTGGATGTGCTGTCTGTGTATGATTTGGGGGATAGAAAAGGTGTTCGGCATTTAATGGCTTGGAGGAGCTGCCCATGTCATCACAAATGGAGGAGCTTTGTGAGAAACAGAGGAGAAACGGAGATACGGTGATTGACGTGTCCGACGTGCGACGTGTCATGGGCTGAGAACACGGAGGAAGTGATGTCGCTCATTAGGATTCATGTCGCTTCTGATCTTGTTGCGATGAGAGAGCTTCGGCGTGCATATGATGAGGTTAAGAAGTTGAGGTAATCTGTTTTTAGAATAATAAAAATCAGTTTACCATCAAGTTATGTTGTTATGTTGTGCCCGTAAATTGTCATCGAATTGTAGTTTTCTTAGTTCTAAGTTATTATACGTAAAACTATCTTTCTAATCATGTAAGTTCCGTGTTCTAGTTCAATCGGAGTAATGAGAAAAATGGGTTCAAGGGTGAGAGTAGGAAGCTGTCGGCCTGTTTAGACGAATCTGTCAACTGATTTCGCACGTAAATATCTTCCTGTTCTGATTACGAAATTGAGTAATTCTTTCTTTAAACATATTTTATGTGAACGGTAGTTTCTAGAAATATATGAAATGCTTTCTAATTCTACCTGATTAGGGAGAAATAATATTCTGAAGTTAGAGGTTCAAACCTATTTGTTAGAATCGACAGCTCAACCATCCAACTTTGAGGATCTGAATCTTGGGGTTACGATATCCGAATTAAGTGATTCTTGTGTCCAAATTATTTAGCTCGAAACAAGCTTTCTAGCGGTGTAAAAATCATAAGCTAGTTGTGTCTGGTTATGAAGTTATTAGTTTCCAAAGTTAGACTATTAAATCTGTTCTTAAAGAGTTAGCGATAAGATTTTAGGCTTATGTGTCTGCCTTATAGAATGTAAAATTTGTAGGTTATATTGGGGCATTATTATTGCTCAAGTTCTTTAAGGATTGTTGGATTCGCTGTGAAGAGGTGAGTAAATAATTCATGCGTATTTTTTTTTTACAAAATTAAATATGTGCTTGTTAATTAAGCATATTGGGTATAATAAGTAAATAATACATACCCACATGGAAAAGTGAAATGGTTATATTGAGCATTCATTCATTCATGTGCATACATGTATCATGTCTGCGACGCTTGTTTCGCGAATTATCGCGCTTCTTATATGATTGATTATGATCCGGATCGGCAGTGACGACTGCCAAGCCAAAGAGGGCTGTCGTCGGAGTTCATGCTTGTCACGCATACACATTTGCATTGACATATTACATTTGATGTGGTATGAACGAAATATATTTGTCAACGAGATGATAAATAACGCCTCATACGTACTCAATAAAAGTACGAACGGTGAGCGAGCCGCACGTGATTAATAAGATCTTAAATTAAAATAAAAGATTTCCCCATTCGGCTCGCCAAATACGCAGCGAGTTGTTTACTCATAGAGTGAGTCTTTTGACTCACACCCAATATTTAAAATTTTCTTTTCAGATCAGTAATTGGTTAATGGCGACATTGTTTGAGTTAACAACGAGCAAGTTCTTCGGTACGGTTCCATCAAGTCTTCAGTCAACAGTTATTTAATTTGTGTTACTTTGTCATCTCTTTAGTAGTTGCTCTGATGTACTTGGGGAAGATTTTGGGTTGATTTTGAATGATTTAAATCATAGTTATCAAGTCGCCTCGGCGAGTCACGACGCTAAGGTACTGCCAGGATGACTAGTCGACATGGAGGAAGATTAGTCGTTTCAAGTCGTTACGGCGTTTTAATATAATATTTATAATAATAAATATACATATAGTTCAAAAAATCTGATAAAATATATATGTTATATTAGGCACAGTGTATATACTCCAAATTAGGTTGAGTGCTAATAGATAAAAAATATAAATTTGTTTATAATTTACATATAAAAATATAGTCTTTTATGTTATACTATAAACATATAATTCAAAAATAATATAAAAAATAAAACTGTAATTTCTCAGGAGAATTCTACTATAATTGCTATTAAATTATAGCAAATAAGTGCAATAACCTAATAACATTAATTAGATAATTTTATAATCATGCATACAAAACCATGACACTTATCTAACTAAAAAGAATTTGTACGAATCTGTCAAACAACAACATTAGGGTTTGAATCAAACAACAACATTAGGGTTTGGATCAGCCGCCACCGACCATCCTCCTGCCTTTCGTCATTCTACTTCTTATTGATTCGGCTGTGTGAGTGTCAGGCACACCAACAATCGGAAAAAGCTTCTTCTTTCTTTGGGTTTATTCTTTTAATTTTCTTACGCCGTGCGGAGCGACATGTCATCAAGTCGCATGATGGAGCCGCCTTGGCGACACCGGTGACGCCAAATTGCTCGAGATACACGTCGTCGGCACGACTTGGTCTCAAAAACTTACTTGTTGCCTAGTTGTCGCCTTGGCGACGCCTTGATAACTATGGTTTAAATTGCGAATGTTCTTTTATTAGTATGTTGAACATTTGACTTTGACTTTTCTTCGCCGAGGCTTGTTTGACTAAAAGTAAAAAAGACAAGTCAAACGCTATCAAAAGATTCACATTTTTCGGGTCGTGACAATTATCTATCTATAACTTTTGTCGGTGATTTTGGTATATATACATCGAGATTTAGGCTTCGTACTCTTATAGAAATTTGTAGATAATCATTCTGATCTTTCCATAGCCTTTTAAGTCACGTAAATAAGATATCTAAGCCGAGAGATACGCCCCTCAAAAGTTATAAAATTTTTACAGAATCGATTGGGAAACTGCATCTCCCGCGCGCAAGTGTTACTATCCAGCCGCGCGCGTGGCTCTTACACGAGGCAAATGGCCACATCATCTCTTTTTCTTTCTTTCATATTTTGACACGTGTCAACCCTCATCCGTGCACATGGAAAAGACCTTGCGTACGGCTCTTTGCGCTCGATTTAGACACTGTCTTCTGTCTGATTTTCTTCTAATATTCGAAATATGCTCAAAACTATCTTTTTAGACGTTTTCAAATTAAGACCTAAAGTAAGTTTGAAATACAAAAATTAGCTAAAACTATTAAATAATATTCAAGAACTGTCTAGAATTAGGTGAGTTAAGCATGAATGAGACAGTGAAATTTGGTCTCATCAGATTACAATAAGACGTTTCACATATCGTCAAACTTACTACAGATTGCTTCTTACTCGCTATTTTCATTGCCAAGAAATGATAGTTATGCCAGCTCGACGTCAGTAATGTTTTCCTCCATGGTGATTTAGAAAAGCATGTTTACATGGATTTTATGATAGTAAAAGAGCACAAGAGAAAGGCGTTCGATTATTAAAAAAGCGTGTACAGACTCAAACAAACATCTCATCAATGGTTTCAAAAATGCAATGATGCTCTCATTGCTTATGGCTTTCTGCAAAGTTTAAACGATTGCTCTATGTTTACACTTTCCAGCGATGACATATCTTATTAGTCTATGTTGATGATGTTGTCATGACTTGTACTTTTCTTGACATGATCATGGCCATTAAGGCCTATCTGCATGCAGCTTTCAAGGTCAAGGATCTTGGCTACTTGAAGTATTTTTCTCGGGCTGGAAGTGGCACGCTCTGTTAATGGCTTCTTTAATCAATGCAATTACGCCCTCAACCTGTTAACTGACTCTGGTATTCTAAGTTGTAAGCCGGTTCAGGTTCCTCTTGACACCAAATATAAGTTGGTTCTATCTACTACATTGGCTCTTTCTGATCCTATAATTTACAGGAGAAATGTTGGTCATCTTGTTTACCTAACGATCACTCGCCCTAATCTTGCGTATGCAGTTCATGTTTTGAGCCAATTCTTTCAGGCTCCCACCACTGATCACCATGCCGTTGCTCATCATGTTTTATGTTACATGAAGAGTGCTCCTTGTGCTGGCCATTTTTATTTGTTGGACTCTGCTCATACTTTCTCAGCTTATTGCGATGCAGATTGGGTTGCATGTCACGTCTACTCGCAGTTTTGTGAGTCGTTCCTCTGTCGAGTCCGAATACAGGGGCGATGGTTCATGTTCGTTCTAAATTACTTTGGGTCCTTAAGCTTATGCAGGACATGGGTCTTTCTGTTCCTTCTTCGATCCCTCTGCACTGTGACAATCAGGTGGCTATCCATATTGTCAAGAACCACGTTTTTCATGAACGGACGAAACATGTTGAGTTGGACTATCACTTCATCCACTAGTTTTTTCCCTCCGGTTTTGTTCATCCACGCTTCACTCGCATCTCATCCCACCTTGTTGATAATTTCACTAAATCTTTACCGGCTCATCCCACCTTGTTGATAATTTCACTAAATCTTTACCGGCTCATCTGTTGCGTGATCTCTCCTCCAAGTTTCACGTTTCAAATCTCCTCCAAGTTTCACGTTTCAAATTATCTCCACGAATCGCTTGCGGTGGTGATACAAGTTAGGGGACAAGCTTGTATTCATATATAGTTCTAGGTAGCTAGTTGAACTATTAAAGGGATGCCATTTGTTCTTCAGGGACTTGTTTATGAAGCAGGAAACGCTGTTGTAACGGTTTAACAAATTGAGAGGAGGAGTTTGACCCTCAGTGTGGTGAATCGCTCTCCTCTGTTCTAGCTTCTCCGGCGAGTTCTACTATTTCAGGCGTCTTCATTGCCTCAATTCCACAGTTATAAGAAGTGTCCTTTTAAATGGAAGTAATTCAAAAAGTGTTATATATCTGTCTTTGTGTCCGAGGATGTTTGAACATCTTCTCTTCAATACATTGTTATATCTAATATGGCACCGATCTCTCCCAACATAAAAAACAATCTTAAATTCAAATCACTTGATAACAGACTGAATTATGGCTTTTAGTACAGTAGTCTGAAAACTAGCACACCATAAATAGATTGATAAGGATAAGGAAATGGTGAGGCTTATTGAGATACATATTTGAAAGCTTCCTCTACTTTTTCAGTGGCGCAGTGTAATGCTACAAAAGTGTCGATGAAGCTGCCGTATGTGTCAGTCTTGTAACGCGGAGGAGACGTTGCAGTCACGAGTTCCTCTGCAGGTCCAATAACACAATCCTTGCTCGGTGCAATAAAGAGGCCGAATGTTGTTCTCGGCTTTGTTGGATTTGTGACGGCTCTATGCTCCGAGGTGATCAATTTCCCATTGCTAATAATCTGCACAAATAGTATCATGTTTATTATTATTATTATTAAGTGGATCTGCTGATTATATGGTGCTGATTATATGGTGCTGATTATCTGCACAAACATGGCAGAGTGGCTTTGAGTTTGTACCTGCAATTGCCAAGCAATGTTGATCACAAACGCGTCGAGTATTGGCTCGATGCCGTAACACTCTCCGTCTTTGAAAAACTGCAGGCCATACACATCTCCTTGGTACAGGATGGTCAGCAGATTAGGATCGGAATGTTTGTGTACTCCCAGAGCCAACTTTGGCTCAGGGCACGGTGGATATCGATTCACATTCACCATCTGCCACTCGCTTCGCTTCCCTTCAAAATAATCCGGCTTCAGGCCCAGCCCTTCACTTATCAGCTCCAACAACCTTGAACCCAGCTTCTTGGTTTCTTGAGAAAATTCCCCAACAATGTCCCTGGAGTCAAACAAGTATATACTTAGTAGTTGTGTGAGGACTTAGCAGCTAGATGAAGGATTATTGGTTGATGGTTAGCGTAAGTTTTACCGGAACTGGGCTGGTTTGTGAGGCCAAAGTGGAAGATACTCTTCAAGGGGAGTTGCCGGAAGTCGCAGAATGTCTCGCCAGTAATGATAGTCTTCGGTTTCGTAGTTATATCCACTGGTGAAGAGCCTCACAGCTTGATTGATGTCTGTGGAGTAAAGACTCTTCCTGTCCTCAATCGGCATTTCAAAAAACTTCTTGCACATGCCCATTGCATCATGTAAAGTGGAGACTCCGTGGTTGATCACCTGACAACAAGAGAACCCATTTTTTACTAAATATATCACTACACACTGTGTTCTTAGTAAGGCATGTTATCTTTGTGAAAAGGGTGTCGGAACCTGAAAGAATCCGAATTCTTGACTAGCTTGAATTATCTGATGAATGACATCTTCTCGGCCAGTACCATCAGCCTTGCTGAGGTCGATGATAGGAAGTGCCTTCGAGACGGGCGCATCCCTCTGATCGCCAGGCCTTACACCTGGCGGCAACGCGTATTTTTCAGGCATAGTCGGCTCACCCATGTACCAGCTCGATACTAGAGTCTCCATTATTATCCTCTCAACACAGTATTGCTTGTTGAATTCAGAAATTGGACTACTTGATTAATCAAAACACCCTTGAGCTTTTATAGCCAAAGAAAACACCACAGTATGCAAGTAGCTATTGCCAAGTTTTGGTAATATTATAAAACCTAGTACGTACAATAATGTTACCAAGTAGTTTTCAAGGTGTTTTAAAATACAAAGCAATGGTTGTACCATCTCACGAACTATAAAAGATATTCTCTACTTGACAAACTAAAACATAACTTAGTATGCAGTACAGTACAAGTCAATAATATTACTTGTCAGCTCATAGTATATAAATATACAAGGTACAATAATAAGTAAACCGACTGGAGATATATAGTGCAAACATTTATGTCACTGTTTCTCTCTAGCCGTCAGCAAGTGACGTTAACAAGACAGAAAATCAAGATGGCAATACTATGAAACGATCAATCAGGGTAGAAAAAATCAACAGAATTAAGAAACACAGTCAGATTTTATTAAGAAATCTTGGCCTTGTAACTTGTCGTCTCTCTAGATGAAGACCTTTTTTGCTGCCCTTATAATTGTGTTGCCAAAGGGTATCATGGATAATCAGTAAATAACATGACGAAACTGAAATATGGTATGGGAAAATATGTATGAGCAAATAGTTTCACAAAAAATCAAACCATTTTAATTTGGGTCACTTTTCGACTAAATTTTTGTAAAAATGTGTTAATTGAAATTCACATTTCGAATTCAAATCTTAAAATTTGAAAATTAATATTCAATATTAAAATTTTAAAATTATAATATTATTTTTTAAAAAGTCAATACGTTTAGAATATAATTTGAATTAAATAAAAGAAAATTGATTATTAGTTTTCTTTAACTTTGACATGTGGGGAGGTTCACGGTGTAATGAGTTGTATTTTTTGAGCTATTTTCAACGATACATGTATTAGCTTCAATTAAGAAAAAGGTAATAAAGATAAATAGAGGTTGTGTTTGTAAAAACAAATGAAGGAATAAAAGTAAATGAGGTTATATTTGTGTAAGAAGGTGGAAAAATAGAGAGATATATAATTTATTTTTTTTACAAAAGCATTCTTTAACAAATTTGGCCAACCTAATTCTGTTACCTTCAAGGTAAAAAAACTTCCCAAGATGAAAGACTACAACAAACACATGCCAATATCTCACACACATGACTCAAAAGCGAACATATCTTGTCCAAAAATGTTGAACTGATAAGTTGCCCAACATGAAGAATCCTGCTTTACTTGATGATGTTTGGAAGATTGTTTTGGACACTGTATTCTTGGTGCTTCTAGGCTTAACTACTGCAAGAGCTTACATTTTCACCGTGAATTTCTCATCTGGAAATTCAGCTTAGTCCTTCGCTCTATGAAGATGCAACCAACTTTGATTAAATAGTTGTCTGGATATAACTATGATCTTGTGATGCTTCGATCGTTTTTGTTTGAAACAAACCCTATTCTTGAGTCCAGTCTTGACTCTTTTGAAGAATACAAAGTCATCATCTGCAAGAGGCCAATGCACCACTGAACTCATATAACATCATATCTTTTTATTTTTGAAGTCTCCTGAAATGGAACACAGAAGAAATTAACATCAGAATGCTAATTCGTGGCCACATCAATTTTTGTAGCCAACTTTTAACGAGTTGCCTCCAAAAAGTGAGATACAGGTTCAAACAAATCAACCTCATTGAAATATTTTATAAGAAGATTTTTTGTATTCTTCCAACTCCAGAGCCACGGTCAAGGGCAACTAAGTGGTGATTATGATGTCCCGAAAAAGTGAGTTAAGAAAGGCTTCACTAATGGTCGTAGCCACCAAGCACCCCATCAATAAATGTCTCGACATTTTGCCAGTAAGTAACACCATTGTGGTAGTACCACTGGTTAGCATCATCTCTAGTGGCTTCTCGCCGCATCTTATCTGCACTGTTGAAGGTATGGTCGTTGGAATCAATGCCGAAAAAATTCCATCTTCAAGAAGGAGAGAGCAAGCACCTTCCTCTTCGAGAATACGCAATTGGAAGTGGCTAGAGTCTGAAAAAATGGAGGCGGCACACACTTATAGAGAGATAAATGAATGGTAGTAAAAATAAGAATGAGGTTGTAATTTTTGAGAGATTGAGAAAGAGATGTGTTGTAGGAACTAGGAAGTTGTGTTTGTGAAGATTTATAATGCGGAGGGACAAGTGCTAACAGTTTGATGAAGTTAATCAATAGTGGATAAATGATATTTGATGAATCCATGTGAAGTCCAATTAGTTAATAGGAAATAAGAATTTTTCCAAAAACTTTCTGACCACTTTCTGGCCAATATGTGTTAGTTGAGAGATAATACGAACCATTCGTTGATGTTGATCAATAATCCATGTGAAATTAAATTAGCCAATATGAAAAAAGATTTTTCCAGATCATTTTCCGGCCACTTTCTAGCCAACATGTGTTTGTAGAGGGATAAAACGCACTACCAAAAAATACTAGTTTTTTACGCTGGCAAAAAATTGACCGAAAATTTGTGGTGATTTTCCAGCCAATTTTTGGTCAAAATTGATATTTTCTAATAAAAATATATGTAATTAAAGACGGAACAAAAAGTGGTCAAAATAGGATTAAAAAATAAGTAAAACAAATGTTGGCCAGAAAATGGCTAGAAAAGTGACGAAAAAGTGGGATTAAATAAATATATAAAAAGTGGCCCAAAAACATCACTAAAAATAGTGGCCGAAAAAGTGACCGCGAATGGCCGGAAAACATCACTAAAGAGTAAAAAAAAGTTGATAAAAAACTAGCCAAAAATCACTACTATACATAAGTATTACGAGTTACGATAGTGCTAATATGATGTTTAAGATGACGTTTCAAAAGCGCCATCTAATCCACTGCCGTAGTAAGTCAAGGGTCAGAAGCGCCATTAAAATCAAATAGTAGATGGCACTTGCATTCAAAAAGTATTGTTTTAAGTTTCACAACATACGGCGCTTCTAGATAAAAAGCGTTGTCTTAAGTTTCATAAGAGATGATGATTTTTATCCAGAAGAGTCGTCTTAAGTTTGAATCTTCAGACAGTGCTTTCAATAATAATTGTCATCTTTAACGAGACTTAAGATAGCGGTTTTGGTGAACAAGTGTTGTCCATTATATTATTTTTTTATTATGTGTGACTTTACAAAGCATTTTCTATCTAAAAGCGCCTTGTGAAGTATTTTAATAATGATAATTTTTTATATTCTAAAACCGATGTGTCACAAATGGTGCCTACTCAACAGGTCCATTTACATTACTTGTTTCGTCTATACACATTAGCTCCACTTAGAGCCAAGCTTGAAATCAAAAGACGACGGAAGTTAATCATCATCCGCCGGAGGATAGTCATAAATCTCAATCATGACAGTATTGACCACCCTCAATAAAAATTTGTGCTCCTCTTCTACATGGTGGGAGACGAGTACATGCCCAAAGTGCAAACCAATACAAGACGCAAACTCCGGCCAGCCCGTATGGAAAGACATACGACCGTCAGCACTCCTGGGTATGAAGACAATGGATGAAGTTCTATTTGGTAGTTCCAGCATAACATGGTTAGGCGAATCACCGTCGTATGCTCTCACAAAAATAGTTGATATCTCTTGAATGATAAAACATATTTAGTGTTAAATATTGCACTGGTTTAAACATATTAAATAATGCAAACTTACAATCTTTGATGGCACTCTTCGGGTCAAAATAAGCTTGTGAAACTCCATATTTTGTTGAATAAGTTTTTTTTTTTTTAATGATA
>NQLW01000091.1:267485-346648 GCA_002312845.1 Kalanchoe fedtschenkoi | reverse complement strand
GGAAATTACAGCGGAGAAGAAGAAGATCACAGATTTGAGACAAGAAATAATTCAAGTTGAGCAGGCCCAGAAAGAGACTGAGGTTTGTTATTTGTTATGCATATTTAGATGTCTTCCATTTGAATGAGATTAACATGCATAATTGAACTACTGATGTTTTTCACTGGCAAAGGCTAGTGTTTCCTTTCAGGATATCACTGATTAGTTAGATGATAGATTACTGCATGAGCCATGAAATTTAGCATATTGACCATGAAGTCTTAAATGAGAAGATCTGCATAGGATGTGGAATTCAACCAGATCAGTACCTAATTTTCATATGTAAATATTTGACAAAATGGAAGCTGCTATGTATGTTATAGATCAGAAAATAATTGGGCATCTAGTTTACAATTGATGTCATGAATATATTTGCTAAAAGCTGATAGTGTACCAAAATTACCAACTGTTTAACGACTTATCCGTTTACTGTTTGAAGTATTGAATTACTAAAATTAGTAAGCTTGATGGCTTTTGTTTTGAATTTTTAGGATCTGTTTTTTTCAAATAAAACTTCATTTCTATACTGAAATCCAAAATGTGGGATGGAATCGATTTCTGAGTGATCGTTTTTCTGATGTTGTGTTTGGTATAAAAGAATCAAGATTAGGAGTGCACAATTATGCTTAAAAAGATAGGTTGTATTTACCTAAGGAGGCGGATAAACAACACATGTATGATGAGTGTCGATTGGGCTTTGTTGTCCTGTAAAAAAACTCTTATCAGCTGGCATCTGGATAGGATTGCTATCGCCCATCGCACATGTAATATTAGGATTGGATAACGGCAATGGTTTTGGATCTGGCATCGCGTAGAATAGTGTGATGCAAGATTTGAATATAATATTATAGGAGCACAGGGAATAGTGAAAATTATAATGAAGTTCAGAAATGGGAAGTAATTTAGTGTCATGTGTTTATAATTTATATCCACGGAATGCTGCTATTCATCAAGATATTGGATGCAGCCAAAAGCAAGCCCTAAGAACTTCAGGAGCATCTGTAAGTACTCAAGCTTCCCAAAAAAACAACTGATGTCCGGAAACCCCAGACGAGTTCTTAATAATTGACTTTGAATTCTTTGTTTACGTTGCATTGATATATCTTCTTTGGGTTCAGTGGGAGGGCATTCATACGCATTTGGGCTTGTGAAGCATCATCACTTAGTAACATGTGCTTTAAGCGCACCAAAGCACACTCAATGTTTTGAAGCAGGACATATTTTTTTATTCACTATGGGATCGTAACTTAAGCTTTCTCTTCGTGTTTCTCTGTGCCAGGCTAAGTTGAAGCAACAGATCAAGGCTAAAGAACAGGCCCTTGCTCAAGTGGAGGAGCTAAGGCGCACTAAGGATGCTACAGAGGCTGAATATAAGAGGAGGCATGAAGCTCTGCGGCTCAAGATAGAGATAGACTTCCAACGCCACAAAGATGACCTTCAAAGACTCGAGCAGGAACTGTCGCGCCTGAAACTCTCCTCTTATCCAGTTTCTTCTGTATCCACCAAGAACTCAGACAGTAACAGGCCCCAAGAAGACACCTGTGCAAGGATGCTCAATGAGTTGGATCTCATGGATGACTCTTCTGAGACAGAAGAGTACATGAATCGCGAGTGCGTGATTTGCAAGAAAGATGAAGTGTCTGTTGTATTCCTTCCCTGTGCCCATCAAGTGATATGTGCCAGCTGCAATGAAACTTATGGAAAGAAGGGGAGGGCTACCTGTCCTTGTTGCCGCACATCCATTGAGCAGAGGATCTGTGTTTTTGGCACTAGCTCTTGAGCAGGCAGGCACACTTTCTGGCACCAAAGTACCTTCTCCAGTACATGGTAACTAAACTATTTCAGCCAGCCACATTTTGCAGCAGTCAATAGACAGTTATTCTGGCTTTAAGAATTGCCATCCTTGCCTTCCCAGGTTTGTGGGGTTAGTAGACGTTACTTTTGTGTATCTAAATAAACTCAAAGCTGGTATGAGCTTTGTTGTGTATGTTGTTGATCTAGCTGTCTGTCTGTCATAAGGCAATACCCCAGAGGTCATAGTCCATAGACACAACCACAATACATCCTGCATTGAGATAAAGGTAAAAATAGTAAGGTTGGTGCCCTTCTTGTCCTCGGCACTCAGGTTAGAACAGCCACACAATACAAAATGTAATGAGCGTAGGGTCTGCCCACCTGTCTGAGACTCAGGTCGCCATTGCTGGCGCTGCAAGAATTTCCTTTCAACCCTTCTTGCTTCTCCAGTTCCTTAGGTAAGTGGGGTTTTTATTTAACCCTTCTTGCGTCTCCAGTTCATTTGCTAAGTGGGGCTCGGCGATAAATTTTCTGTAGAAGAGTAGACAGAAAGGGTCTTCATCTTCTTCCATTTCAGTTCAAAATATTTTGTTCTGTTCTGGTTAATTGACTGAGGGAGTTTCGTATCTGATGCCCACTTGGTGTGACGTTGCTTAGTTTGGAGCTTGGCTGGTGATAGTTGAGTTCACGGTGGACTGGTCTCTGCATTCAAATGCTCTTGAACTTCTCTCTTCTCTGGCCTTCAAATCATATTCCATTCACGTTTTGATTTGTTTTTAAAATTTCAGTTTGGTTGCTGGGATGAATAACTTTGGAGTTAAGATCACAACCTCAAACTAGAGCCTAAAATAAAGATGGGAACTTAATTAGGGCTCGGTTTGAGATGTGATGAAGTGGATTCAAGTTTGTGAGCCATTTGTTGAGGGGACAACTCAAAAAAGGAAAAGGGGGAGAAACAGCCTATAATGAATAAGTCTCTACATTTGGAGAACACCATCGTGAGGAGATGAATGGTTTGGCTATGGCTTTCCATGTATCTTCGTTCTACATGTTCCTGGGAGGGATCGTATATCAAGTTCGACATGGACTTTTTTGCCAACTAGTTCAGAAAATGACTTAATACTTTGGCATTCTAGCTTCATAGCATGTCCTTTCTTCTGAGAATAGTTATATATCAAGGTGAAAGTTTCGATAAAATGGTTCTCAGTGTTCACCCATATGTTCATCTTTCTTTTTATGTAAGTTATATTTGAACCTTAACTTGTTTAGATGATTGACAAATTCAGTTACTTTATAAATCACATATCAAGATTTTTAAGTGATAAATAATCAAAAGAGCTATTAGAAACCGGTATGAAATTGTTGAAATCTTACTGGTGGATCCTGCAACGTAATAATGTCAATTATGTCAAGGCTGTCTATGAAACCTTCATTATGCCTGATTAAGAGCCTACTGATCAAGGAAATATAAATATTTTTGTTGACTCAATTAATAAGTATATATTTAATGTATTTTTTAGAATTTCGTGCAAAATGTAATGTATTTTAACTGGTACAAAATGATTTATCGTAGATTATGATAACAAGGAACTAATGTTTTATTTTTTATGGTATGTCACAGTATTAAATATGCATTATAATTGTTAAATGATAAAAAAATGAATAAATAAATTATGATTAAGTGACTAATAAAGTAAAACATATAGATAGTCTCTGATATGATCTTCTGTAACAAAATTTAATCACATCTGTATAATCTCATAGCGTTTATGCGTTTAAGAGATTTAAATTCTATGCCGCTTTCCATAAGACTGCACACTCAAGATTTAATTATATTATTCTAATTTTTATTGAATGAATTGAGAACAGTTTGTATTGGTACCGGTGCTCATTTTTATACTATGAAACAGACACACTTTAGACTAGAAAATGTGAAAGTTTACTTATTCACCTTTGAGAAAAATAAAGAGGTTTTTTTTATCTGGCTCTTTCTGAAATTTTTGTTTACTGATTGGTCTCACTTGAAGAAAAGTTATCCAAATGACCTATTTTTAACCAATCGTCGTTTGAAACTGGGTTTGGACTTGTGTGCTAACTGGGTTAACCCAAATCAAAAATTTTGAATTCGAATTTGGTTAAGTTGGATTGTTTTGAATTTGTGTTGGATTTGAATTGAATTATTTTATTATAAGTGAATTTAAATTATGAAAAACTCAACCCAAATTTTGTTCTCAACCCATAGTTACACTCATGGGCTGAGTGTAAGGAGTACTTGGTGATCTAATTGGAAACCAAGAAGTTACAAAAGTTTCTTAATAAAATAGGTTTAAAATAAAAATAAGAAATAAGAAAACGGTAAGTGGTATAACTTGAGATGTGAATGTAGGCTAAGTAATTAAGTTTTACAATCAATTTTGAAAATCTTTGTATAGGAACCTCACACAGATCCACCTGCTATATTTTTTCAATATTTCGTGAGATAAACAACAAAATGTTTTAACCAGGATTAGAATCCGAGATCAAGCCAAATAGGAGGTTACTGATAGGCATCATAGTTTTGCTTTGAATAAAGGATGTCCATTGATATAAAATCTTGATAAATGATAGCTTAATCAAGTAAAATGGAAGTTTATTCCACGTACATTTCAACTTTACTTTGATGGCGAAATGTATCTGTTACAGAAAAATAAAATACAAAGTATATTTTGGAAGACAAGTCAAATGGAACTTTGAGGTCAAGAATTAATGGTGGTTCCCGACACAAGTTTGAGGGTAAAAAAATTATGTAGTTTTAGTTATTATGCGGCCCGTTTCAATGACAGATTCAGGTTTTCTGTCAATAGTTGTGGCAGACAGAAGACAAAATGTTAGACAATGTTAAGTTGACAGTTGGTTAGGTTGAGACTTGGGGTTTGAGTTTTGAGTTTAATATTGAACCGTCATGAATTTGTTTTTTATTTTTAATGTATTTTTAATGAGTTGAACTGGATTATACTGAAATATTTTTTATCGGGTTAGGTTAAATAAATCTGAGTTGGAATTGCCTGTACAAAATTAAACTTTGAACTAAATAAATAATTTTTTTATTTTTACTATATTTAAAAGTATTTTGGATTTGATTTGGGGGCGGTTGTCCCAATTGTCTGAATTTCAAGAACATATTTTATCGTATTTTAGATGATCATGAATTTCAAAAGCCCTAAATTATAAAACAAAAAAAATAAACATGGAGTACATTAAAATTAGTTCATAAAGAAACATTTCAAACAAAATACTCAAAAACAGAGTTACATGTCATATCCTATGAACTATTTAAGATGGAACACAATAATGAATCTTTCATGGATGTTCACAAAATTTACTCAGATTGTAAAGTTACTTCAACCTCTTAAAAATATATTATAATGAAGAAAAAATGAAAAGATGTTGAGAAGCATACCAAGACAATGAGAATAAAAAGTTACTGCTTTTCATTAAGTTAAGTGAGATTGATCTCCAAAAAACTTTTGGGTCACTATTGACTTATGAGATAAATATAAAAAATTATGATTAATTATTAATTAACAAAAAATTGTTAGGAGTATTCCAACAAAATAACATACTTCAATATTAAACCACACATACCGAAAGAGAGAAGTACAAACACAAAAATTTGTGTGGAAAAATCCCAAGCTCAAAAAATGAAAAAACCGCAATGATTTTTATAAATATTCTTAATATAATTAGTATTAGTAACTTTCATAGAACTTAATAAGAAACAATTTGTGACTCTAATTAATTTCAAATTACCAATTCTTTTCTCATTAGACTTCCAAATTTTATGAGGATTATTAAGGGGAGATTAATCCAATCAAAAAATTATTACCAAGAAACCAAACGTCATAAAAAACTACAGTGATGATGATGAATGTCTTACGTTGATGTTAAGAAAATTAAATAAATTTCGTAAAAAATCAAAAACACAAGTAAGGGTGACCAAGACCAGCAGTGCTGTTTCGGCATTTTTTTTGCCAATATTTTGGCCGAAAAACGTGTGTTTTTTGTAGTGCATTTTTATCAAATGAACTATAATGTTCACTAGATGAGCTGCTATATTCATTAAATGCTCCTATGTTTATTCGATGGACTGCTATGTTTATCAAATGTTGCTATGTTCATCAGATGAGTTGTTACATTCATTAGATGCGCTACGTCCATCAGATGAGTTGATATGTTCACCAGACGAACTAATATATTCATCGGATGAGCTATTATGTTCGTCAGACAATGATATATTCTTCAGATAAGCTGCTATGTCATCAGATGAGTTGACATGTTCATGAGATGAGTTGTTATGTTCATCAGATGCGCTATGTTTATCCGATGAGAAACTTAAATATACATTTGATGAGCATATGTACCCAACTGATGATCACAGCTATTTTAATGACATTAAAATATAAATTTGTGAGTTCAAAATTTTTAATTTTAATTTAATTTTTTTGTCAAAATAATATTTTTTATTTTTACTATTCATTTTGGGTTGACCTGAACTTATGTACTGAACAATGGCGTGAAACAATGTCATTTTAAAGCGAGAGCGTCCATATGTGTGGTTGTTATAAGGGGTGTACACCGGTCCAGAGCCGGACCGGACCGGAACCGGAATCTAAATTTTTCACGAACCGAAGACCGGGTTGAACCAGAATATTCCGGTTTGGACCGGATTCTTCCAAAAAATCAGATCTGAAATCTGGTGAGGGGCTGGGAGGACAAAAAATCAGATCTGAAATTTGTTAAGGGGCTGAAATCTCGACGGCGCGCGGCAGTGAAGGTGGAGGAGGCGATGGTTACCGTAGCGGAAGTAGCGGAAGTGAAGGTGGTGGTTATGGAGGAGGATGCCATGAGGGCGGAGGAGGATACAGAGGTGGAGGTGGTGGATATGGAGGTGGAGGAGGATATGGCGGTTGGGGTTATGGAGGTGGTCGCCGTGAAGGTGGCGGGGGAGGGTATGGTGGTGGTGGTTATGGTGGAGGCGTGAGATAATGAGAAATTGGGAGTGACAGGGTTGGAAATTGGGGATTTGGGGTGGAGAGAAATTGGGGATTTGGGGTAGAGGGAAAAAACGGGGGTTGGAAATTGGGGATTTGGGGTAGAGAAAAAAAAGGGGCTTGGAAATTGGGGATTTGGGGGTAGAGAAAAGAATGGGGTTGGGAGAGAGTAGAGTTGGGGAATATTGGGAACGGGGGTTGGAGAAGAACAGGGTATGGGGTTGAATTGACCTAGTTTCATCTGATTCCGGTCCATCCGGGTTAGACCGGAATATTCCGGTTTTCTGACCGGACTGGACCGGAACCAGATTCTCCAAAAATTACAGTCCGAAAACCGGACAGAAATCTTCGGTCCGGTCCGGTTCCGGTCCATTTCCGGGTCATTTTCCGGTCCGGACCGGATTTTGAACACCCCTAGTTGTTATTAGTGCACCTATGAGTCATTAAATTGTGACTAATCCTCATTTATTTGTAATAATTTGACTCAAACCCAACCCAATTTCTCAACAACCAACTCAACCCATTTCTAAATTTTTTAATTTTGATTGAAATTGGATAAACTCATATGTTTCCATTGTAAAGAAATTTTATAAATCAAGCTTAAAAACATACTTGTAATTTAGTTGAGTGTAATTTGAGTCAACCTAAATTCATTTTATTTGATCTGAAGACCAACCCAACTCAAACTAAGCCTAACCCAATCCAACTCAATTAAACCTGTCTCAATCTAATTTAGTTATTTTGAATTTATTTGGATTAGATTTTGGATCAACTCAAATTACATACACTTCTATAGATAATTCTTATTGATAGTACTGGTTCATAGAATTCTAACACACTCTTCAACTTTTAAAACATCAAAAGTGTTTGTTATCAATGTCTTCATAACACGACTGGTATTAACCTTTTAATGACTTTCAAATATATGCGGGATTGTTCAGATCTGCTACACTAAGATGGATTAGACTATTTTTCTATCTTATATATTTTTCCTGTCATCTTTTAGCTGTCATTTATACCATATATTTATACATTTTTAGAGTTTATTAAAGGTAGACAGATCTCTCAGAACATCCCCCTGGCCCAGACTATCCTAGAGGGGTATAATAGAAGGCATCTAAGCCCTCGTTGTTGTCTAAAAGTTGACTTGCGAAAGGCTTTTGATAGTGTTAACTGGGATTTTCTCATCCAATGCCTGAAAGCACTAAATTTTCCAGATCGTTTTTCTGCATGGATCACTGCTTGTATCACTGAGAGAGAGAGAGAGAGACGTGGTCAATCTCGGGCCATGCTACGTCGACATGTCATGCTTCTTTTGTTGTCTGTTACAATCATCCATGTGCATCAAGCTGCCCCCATCACCTTATAGCCCACCTCTCACATTATATTCCAACATTTACCCAGAACTGATTCCTCACGAAGATTGTTCAGTTTATATTTCGATTGTCACATAAATTATATTTAAAAATCTATGTGAAGAACTGGTTAATATATTAAATATTTTATTACACACTACTGAAAAAAATAAAAAGTTCAAGAAAAATATTTACGGTAAAATTTAAGCACTCCTCCGTTGCAGTCCACGGCCCACCTACTTTTCCATCTCCTCATCCTATCTACGTCCATCCGTATCTGTAGTAACAACTCCATTGCAGCAATCCTCTAGCACCTCTCTAGTGGCCGTCCGCCACCCCGCTAGACGTTTCTAATTGTGAGGAAGCTTGGGTTCTTCGACTTTTAGAGATAGAAAATCAAGCTAAATAGAACCTCTCTTTATTGATCAATCAAACTCAATTGAATCAATACAGAGAAATAAATATATATATATATAACAGAAAAGAGAGCAGGCTCAACTGGAAGAATTACAGAATAAATTAAAAAATCAAAATGGTATCATTTTGATCTAACTAAAACAGAGGCGTGAAGGCTCTTTGATATGAAACCGATGTCACCTTGCTCCTCTTTTGAATTCATGGCGCTTTTGCTAAAACGAAGTCACCTTACTCCTTTAAATCTCATGCCTTGCACAGCAACCCTGTCGTTCCGTCCTACTGAGGCTCGTATCCTCCCTCAAATGTGACGTCATACAGATTATGGACACCGAACTTGCACAGTATAGAGAAAAATGAAGACGGAGACACAAGGGCTTTGTAAGCAAGTCAACAAGTTGTAGTGTTGAAGGAACATACTAACACCATCTGAAACCTTATTCCGAACTATATTTTAATATGTTTTGTCCGCTCATAGAACGCCGGATTAGGAAAAATGGCAACAGCGGACTTGCTGTCGCAATGAATAGAGACTGGAGTGATGTCTGAAACTTGAAGACAAGCAAGAAGATGAAGAAGCCAACTGATCTCACACGTGACATTAGCTGAGGCTCGATATTCTGCTTCAGTCGACGATTGTGAAACAGTAATCTACTTTATTTTTGTATTTTCAAGAGATAAGCGACTAAGAAAGATACAATAACCAGAAATGGAGTGTACGTGTAGTGAGAGGACATGCTCCCCAATCAATTTCGCAAAATGCACGAAGCTAAAGAGCAGAAGATGAGGTGTATGTGAGCCCTTGGCCAGGAGAATTCTCAGAGTAACAGACAACCTTGAGTGCAGCATTCATATGATTTTCACACGGAGCAGTTAAGTAGTAGCTTAAATGGTGAACAACAAAAGAGATATCAGGTCTTATTATAGTCAGATATAAAAGACAGCCAAACAACCTCCGATATTATTTAGGATAAGTCAATAACGAACTCTGCATAACACCATATTTCTTCTGAGGATCCATGGGAACTGAGGACGGCTTTGATGCTTGTAAACCAGTATCCTTCAGATATATATGTTTTAAGATTAGATATCATAGAAGAGGAAGATCCAGCAACCAGTATATCATCCACATAGACTAATAAAACTATAAGGGCAGAAGTAGTGGCCTTTGTGAAGAGAGAATGATAAGTAGGACATTGAATGAAGCCATGTTCTTTTAAGGTTCAAGAACATTTTTGAAATTATTGGCGAGGAGCCTATTTCATACCATAGAGAGACTTCTTCAGGAAGCAAACGGGCTGAGTGAAGTTGGATTTATTAAAAACTACATAGCCATGAGGAAGTTTCATGTATACTTCTTCCTCATCAAGAGCACCATGAAGAAAGGCATTTACAATATCAAGTTGTGTAAAAGACCAATGGTGGATCACAGAGAGAGAGAGCTATAGAACAACTCTTACGATATTATCATTTTGGCCACTGGTGCATAATTTTCAAAGTAATCAAGACTTGATGTTTGAGTAAATCATTTGGAAACTAGCCTTGCCTTTTGTTTATCTAAGGATATATCTGCTTTATATTTATTTTTGAAAACCCATTTGTAGCCTACTGAGATCTTTCCTGGAGATAATTCAACCACAGTCTAAGTGTTATTAAGTGCAAGAGCTTGAAGTTCTTGATTCGTGGCAGCAATCCATTCTAGATGTTTAGAAGCTTGTGTATAGGATGATGGGTCAGGATAATTTGTAATAGCTAAACATAAGGCTTTGTAAGAAGGTCATAATTGATCATATGAAAGAAAATGAAGATGAGAATATTGTACATGTACTGAAGAGGATGTATGTGTGGACAACAATCTTGCACCAGAGGTTATAACAAAATCTTTATATTTTGAAGGAATCTTTATAGTTCTAGTGGGTTTATTAGGAGGAATGGTAGATGAAGATGATGATGGTATTGTAGGTAAATGAGAAGTTAATTTCATCGGGTAATGTAGCAGCTGATGAATCAGTTAAAGGAAGAGATTAAGAAGTATGTATAGGAAGATTATCAATGAGACATTGAGAACAATTTGATGATGCATGAAAAGGATGGGCCGAGCAATGGGAGAAGGATTAGATGAATCAATTTGATAAGGGAATATGTGCTCTAAAAATATAACATCTCTACTGCAAAACTGTAACGTCACTCATTAATAAATAAATATATATAAAATAAAATAAATTTTATCTTAAGATGGAGAATATTTAGGCTGGGCCTGTAGAAAAAAATAAAAGAAATAAAAGAAAAGATAAGTGCAGCAGCCTCCTGCTCCTCTTATCTCCATCAAACCCTAAATCCCACCAAGCACCGAAAACCATAATCAAGATGAACTTCTGATCTTGCACCACAATTGTTATGAAGACGCACCGGAATTCCATAAACGGTGAATTTGTCGTCTAGATTTCATATGTACGTGATATATTGAGACATATAATAGATTCTTTATTTTTTCTAATAAATTTTGAATGTTTAGTTTTGCTTATATAAAATTGTATATATTATAAAATTGTTAACTAATTAAAATATATTAAATTACGGATTTAATTAATCTGTAATTTAATTTTTAAAAAAATAAATGCACCTATGACCACACTTTACTTAAGAAGCGTGGTAATAGGTGGTATACTTATGACCATGCTTTACTTAAAAACGTGGTAATAGGTATACCACCTTACCACACTTTACATAAGAAGCGTGGTAATAGGTTGTATACCTATTACGACGCTCTGTATTTTATCAATTACGAAGGTCGTATTCATCACGTTTGTGAAACGTGGTGAAAGCCTTCAAATAAGTGTGGTAATAAGCCCTCTTTTGTAGTAGTGGTTGGAGATTAATCAGATCAGTCTCGGATCGAGCATTGGTGAACACCGCTCACTGAGAACAAATAAGATCTCTTTTGTGACTCAGATCGGAAAGGGAGCGGACTTCAGGCAGCGACAGATCTGGTACGATGTTCAGCAACAATGGCCTCAGGGTGATGAAAGGCGATATAAATATAGGTGCATATATACGACTCAACAGTGACGAGGGGCTTGGAAGCTTTGAGCGGCGATGGAAGATGAAGAATTAGAGGTGATGGAGAAGAGGAGTTTGAAGATAATATTGTGGGGGAAGATGATATTAAGAGAAGATGTTGTGGGTTGAATGTTGTCAGAGAAGATGAAATTCAGAGATGACAGAAAATTAGAGCTAAGTGGGTGGTTTTTAAATGAACAAGAAGTGTGGTATTTGAAATTGGGTGGCTTTTACCACGCTTCTTAATATGAAGCGTGGTGATTGATTTTTAAATAAAAAATAAAATTATTTTATCATAATTAATATATACCAAAGCGTGGTAATAGGTGATTCTATTACCACGCTTCATCCTATTGAGCGTGGTTATAAGATAAAACATCAAACACACGGTCATTTTAAGAACAATGTTATAGTACTTATTGCCACATTTGATAAATTAAGCGTGGTAATAGATCCAGAACATCAATTACCATGCTTTATATGAATTATTTACCACATTTTATTTTTAAAAGTGTGGTAATAGGTTGAAGCGTGGTAAAAACCAAAATTTATATTAGTGTAACTCTATACTTTAGAACTCTTTCGAATCAAAAAAAATAAACGCGAAAAGTATCCACAATATAGTCCGAAAACTTTATTTTCAGGCTTATTTTTGGATTTTTTTTTTCAGAAGTAGGCGATCGGCCTTACAAACCTATAAAAATAGAGGAACTACAGTGGAATACTTCGCAAAATAGTTCATTTTAATTATGGAGTACTAGGAAAGGTACCCGTCGACCCGACGGATTCGGTTCGGGGAAAATCAAAAGCCAAATCAAATTATTAATCATCGGTTTTTTAAAATTTGAAACCGTAACCAAACCATTAGCATTTTAAACCGGACGAAGCGATCCATTTCAAACCGAACAATTTTTTAACATTTCAAACCGAACCAAACCAACCGTTTAAACCAACATTTCAAACCAGACCGAACCGACCCGTTTCAAACCGAACAATTTTTTAACATTTCAAACCGAACCGAACCGAACCGACCAATTTCAAATCGAACCGAACCAACCGATTTCAATTTGAACCAAATCGGCCAGTTTCAAACCGAACCGACTGGGAGCGTCGACGCTCCAATTCTATTCTGTTATATATATAGATTATGCATTGATCTACAATCACATTAAATATTTTGGGGTTTAAATTCTGAAGTAATTAAGTAAATAACGATATCAAAAATGTTTTCTTTTTCAAGAATCACCCACAACAGTAATTACAACTGCAATTATTTAGATTATAATTTTTCTTTTTTTTACATGAAGTTATACTAACATCAATTAAATTAAATACTTACATATATGCGAACTAACTTTATTAAAAAAAGTAAAAATGGATTTTTTCCACATAATATTAGGAAAGTACGGACACCGGAATGATCAAAGATGCGCAGGAAGATAAAAAGTATGTTTCATTTTCACTCAATCTTACAAGGAGATGAAGAGGTAAAGGATCCTCTCAAGTCACTCGAACGCCCACAATGTGGACTATGGACATCGCTAATGGGGAAGAGTCACGTGGTACTTTGAAAAATCAAAGTGACGTTACATTTAATTATTGGTTCACAATTTTTTTTTGACTTTTCAAAGCGTTACGTGATTGATCAAAGTATCACGTGACGCCTCCTCATTAACGTGTCCACATTATAAATTGTCCATCCAAGAATTTCTGCTCATGTGTTAGAGTGCATGTATAACTCTACATATGGTAGAATAATTTTCTCTTCAATAGAAATCATTACCATTTTTCTAAAGATGCTTTTGCAAAGAATAGTATTCTATCTCATCGAAGAAATACCAAAACCTTTCTTCGGGCTTTTTCGGCATTTGTAAGCCTAGTCAAGACGCAGCAAGTCTCTCGTGTCCAAACGTCCCAATGTTGTTCCACAGCCAGACAGAACTACAGACTGCCGCACGTATTGCTACCAAGGAAATGAAGGACCTGTGGCGCCAATTGTCGTGGGTGGCTATGTATAAACATTAAGAGTAGTATTTGTATTTAAACACAAGCTTCACCAGAGCCACTAGGTAGAAGAATCTCCAGGTGAGAGACTTGGCTTGTCTGTAAAATCCCTGAAAATGGTGCAACTTTTAACACAACGATGCCCTTTCACAATCTGCGCCCTGACAGGCGCTGTCAGGAGTAATCTGTACTTGCTGTCCTTTTCTTCGCTAACCAAAATTATCGAATGCCCTGTGGAGTGTGCCTTTGGGAACTTCTCGGCCCCTCCTCTCTCTGGCCACTCACCACCACCCTCTACGGTCAGTGTCACCTGCTCGTGCCCATATTTACTCTCTTCCCTGCTTAAATCGACCACAGTATGATCACTCGGCGGGGGCTCGTTTTCGCTCCCGTTCAAGACCTGAACACTGGTGTTTTGAAACATAGGACATATGTTGTGGTGCTTTTCAGGATTGCTGAGGTTGGCTCGGCAAACGGGGCAGGTCCTCTGCGTTCCAAGCCATCTGTCAATACATTCCTGGTGAAACACATGACAGCAAACTGTCAGAAGGCGAAGCACGTCCTCGTCCTCCATGTCCGACAAACAGATGGCACACTGCAACCCATCACCGCCCTGGGAACAGCCCTTCACGGCCGAATATCTGAACGTGGGAAACATCTCCTTTATGAAAGGGTCGAGCCCAAAATCATTAATATTGCCGTCAGAGTTGACGCTGAAATCCGTATAAACATCGCTGCTGGATCTGCTCACGTGTTCAAAGATAAACCTACAGTACAATATGAACACGAATGACACGAAAAATAATCCAAGGATGACCACCGTTGCTATGGTGGTGTCCAGATGAGAATGGTCGAAGTATGGGAGGCCAAAGACAGAGGGTGAAGCTGACGACATCTCAACTGCAGGAGTGATGGGGTGATTATGGGCTTCTTATAACTGCAAGAACAATAAACAAAATCTGGGTTTTACGAAGTTAATCAGATAAAGCTGTTAGAATGAAAAACAAGAATTTAGTTTGGATTCTAATTATAACAGAGAATCCTGAGGACAAGTGTAACTAGAACTAGAGGACGTGTGTGCTATAATTGGCAAAAGGGTATAAATTAATCATTTGAATAATTAATAGGATAAATTAACTATGGAATACAAATGTGCAACTGAAACATTTAGGCTGTGTTTGGTTTAGGGAAAATTTGAGAGAAAGGAAAATTTTAGGGAAAATGAGAAGAAATTCTTTGTTTGGTTAGGGAAAAATTGGGGATGAAAAACTAAACCGAAAGTTATATGAAAAATTTGAAGGAAAATTTGTTTAATTTAAAGAAGGTTTTAGTGTTTTCCACAAAATGTTCCACCACAAATCAAACAAGGGAAAATATAATGAATTTTAGAAGGAATTCATTTTCCCTCATATTTTCCTTTCCCTCTGACTTTCTTCAAACCAAACACACCCTGTGTTTGGTTTAGGAAAAGTTTTATGGAAAGTAAAATTGGATGGAAAATAAATCCTTCATGGAATCCATTTCATTTTTCACTTGTTTGTTTAACATGAAAAGTTTAAAGAAAAATGTCATTTCCTATTGTTATTAATCGAACTTTTCCATGAAGTTTTCCATCAAACTTTCCATAAAATTTTCCATCTAAACCAAACAAAGAATTTCTATAACTTTCCCTCTAATTTTCTTTTCCATGAAACTTTCCCTAAACCAAACAAAGCCTTAGCAAATCATAACTAATCTCTCTTCAGGCAGATTTATGCAGTAAGCATCCTCCCAAACTATGAAGTTTGAAACTTAAAATCTTTAAACACTAAAAATTATTTAAAAAAGAAATAATATAATTTTAAAAATTATTCAAAACAGTACTCTCTCCTTCCTCTTATACATGTCGTTTAAGGTTAATCTAAGTAGATTAAAGTGAAGTTAATGCTAACGGCTGAACAAATTTAATGAGTGAGTGCTTGGTATTTTTTTCGAAAAATTCATACAAAAAGTAAAATTGGTAGATTATTACTGATGATAAATGATTTTTTATTGATTATGATAAATAAGTCATTAATATTTGCCCTTTTAAGATAGTTTCTTATATTGAATATGCATTGTAATTTGTTAAGCGATAAATAAAAATGGACAAAAAAATTTCAATTAAATGGCATTTAAAAAAATGTACAAATATGCTATTATTTTAGTTGTTAATGTATGTAACTTATATTCCTGATATATCCGCATAAATAAATTTAAATGACGAGACTCGGCCGAAACTGAAGCCCAAAGATCTAGATCCGGTTCAAGGGCCCGAATCTAGAAAAATCCAAACGTTGCCAAAATGAAAATGCAATTAAGGCAATATTTAAATAGGTAGATAGTTTAATGGATAAAATGACGTATCGATTACCGAGATTTCTGGATAATACAGACACCCACCCACCTACCGTTGACCATCGCCGAGGTTGGTTTTGAGAATCACGCGACGACCTCCTCTCAGATAAATCCTTGTTTTTTGCAGGTACGGCATCATGCTGTAGTGAATCGTTCATTTTGTGATCTAATCGGACGATGTCCTTCCTAGTTTTGTCAATTTGTAAGCATGAAAAGGCTTCTGAATTCGAGTTTTTTTTTTCAATTCCGGAGTCCATTTCCGATTTTTTGTGTCTTTTGCAGATTTTGCTAAGGCTGTCTTTTTGTTGGATCTTAATTGATAGTCATGTATTGGATCAGAAACTGGCCCTAATCCACTGCCTGATTACGTTAATTGGGTTCAAGAAATTTTTCTGAGAAAGTTTAATTGGGTTGAAAAGATTGATTTGAATTTTTTTTTATTTTTTTTTCTCGTCTTGATTTTGATTTCTTGTATGATCCATCATATTGGTTTGATCAGGGGTTGAGTTTATAGGTGCCGAGCAGCTTGAGGATTCTGAAGATTTTTTTCTTGTCATGTGTTAGTAGAAAAATATTGTAAATAATTTGTTGATACACAATTAGGCTGTGTTTGGTTTGAGGAAAGTTGGAGAGAAAGGAAAATTAGAGGGAAAATGAATCCCTCCAAAAATTCATCTTATTTTACCATTGTTTGGTTTGAGGTGGAAATTTTTATAGAAAGTACTTAAACATTCCTTAATTTAATCAAATTTTTCATCCTATTTTCCATCTAACTTTCCATCCATAATTTTCTCTAAACCAAACAAATGATTTCTTCTAATTTTCCACAAATTTTTCTTTCCCTCAAATTTTCCCTAAACCAAACACAGCCTTATAGTTGTTGTACTTGCGATTAGGGGAGATGTTGATGTGGGCTCGCAATGCCTTTTTTTTGTTTGGTCAGCATGTTGTTGTCAGATGCAGAATTTGACGTGGTAGAACTTTATCTGGTTTGAGATATTGGCTTGTGTAGTTAGGAGATAATATGATCATTTATACTAGAAATTCAGTGCTCGAAAATCTTGGTAATAAGGGGCTGGCTAATGTTTTGCCAGAGCTGATGAGCACTTCAAGAAAATTCTGTGTATTGTGCTGGAGAATTAAGTTTTGGTACACCGGTTGGAAAGTGTTTTTTTATTTAAATTATTTCGAGTGAACTTTTTGTTTTATGTTTAAGTTCCTATTTTCTGTTGTGGAAAAGATACTCAGATTTGATTTTTTGAAATGACTATGACAACGATTGCCGATTCTCAAATTTAATATCAATGCCTGCAGAATACATCAATGGCATTTCAACCGGCTACTCCCGTGGCATCACCCGATCTAGTTCGTGAACTGCTCATTGCCATCTCTGATTCCTTACCAGACAACATCACTGGAGTCAACTCCCTGCCTGAAGAACTCAGTCACCCCAATTCTGTCCCCTCAGTGAATGGACGCGATGATGGAGTTGAAAAGCTTAGGTCTCAGCTTATTTCAATTACTTATCCGCAGTCACCTGATGTTGACGCTCTGCCGGTTGTCGCTGCCAGACCGTGACACCTACTGCAAAGCTAGTTGCCCCTCTGTCAAATATGCAATATGAATTTTATGTGAAAATTTGTGGTGTGCGCTGGATGTTTTCAGTTCATGGTTTTTTCGGTTTGGGGACTGTTGATAGAAATATAGAAAATAAATCCATGTACATATGATGTTCATCAATAATTCAGGTTATTGAAAAGTTCTGTTTGTGCCTTCTTTATTCACGGTTTTGTCAAATCAACAACACGTCCAATTGGCCGAGTTTCTTCAAGCTAGAAGATAAGATTTTCACTGTAAACGAAGTCAGGTCCACACTACTTTAGATTATCACTCTGAAACATAAACAATTCTCTGAAATCTCATCATTCAAAATATCCTAAAACAGGTTGAATATTAATCGTTTGATATATCAGTCTTACTCGGAGATCAAGAAACATGATTGAGTCTAATAAGGATACAAATTGTCCTTGTTTATGCTCATTTGAAATATTACTAGGTGAGGGATTATTGATAACTGGTTTATGTACAAGGGGGTGATTGTTAGTCTCTATTCATTAATTTATTTATAAACTCATGGCGGCTAAGGCTTTGATTACCTTGAGAACCAATTTACTCTTAATTAAAAATTATAATACCTTACTAGAAGCACTTGTGAACTTTTGTCTGCTACCAAAAAAACACACCTTTTGCGGCTAAATAATGTGGTCGGAAACTAGTCAGATTGTTTCCGGTCATATGTCTTCTAAACTGATGGTGAAACTGAATTTTGGTAACACAAAGAATATTTAACCATCCACTTTTCAAGCCAAGATCGGCCTCTATTTAAATTGGCCAAAACCGGATGGAACTGGAAGGAACGAAAAACAAAATCGAGCCTCAGTCCCCTTTCTCCCTCCCTCCTCTCCTCCCTCTTTTCCTCTTTCTTCTCCTTCCTCTGACATCACCAATGAAAAAAGCCTCTGCCTGCGCCATCCTGCCACCGACACCCTCCCATTCATCTCTCTGCTGACAATTCCCCCATCACCTCCAAATCCCTGCATCACACCCAATTCCTCCACCCCCCTCTCCAACCATTAATAACCAAAAACTCTCCCTCTAGTAGCTCCAAGTAAGATTCCAGCATATATGTTAGCAAATTTTTTTATAGGGTTAATGGTGAACATGTGAAAATCTAGGAGCTCATTGTGTTTGTAAGTTTATTATTTACTAAGTTTGTGGTGCTCAATTCATGAATTGCTGAGTTTGTGGTGCTCAAGTTGCTTAGTTCATGAAGGTTGATGCACATATTGTCACTAAGTTTTTTGCTGAGTTCATATAAGGTTGATGCAAAGTTCATATTCCTGCTCAGTTCATATGAGTTTATTTAAGTTTATTTTTGTTCAAGGTCTTGCTTAGTTAATGAACTTTCTAAATCAAGTAATTAATGTGAATCATCTATTGTTGTTGAACTTGTTAAACTTGTGTTCATATTCAATTCACCTGAAATTGTGTTTTTTTGTAAAAATTTAGAAGCTGCTTTGTTTGCTGAACTTGTCTTCATTTGCTAAACATGTCTTTTTTTGTTGGACTTATGTAGAGATATAATAGCTTTTTGTGTAAATTACAATCATGAATTCTTCAAGCGCGATTTGGAAGAAGTGCAAGGCTTTGTGCGTTGAATCCCCAACTACCAGCTAGGGGACGTCAGTGAGGAGGCTGCCTCTGAGTACAATCTCACTAAGGAAGCGTCTTCCTTAGTCGCCCACCGGACTAAGTCAGCCCGCATCTCAACAAAGGATTGAGTAGCTGTCCAGTGAGCTTGGGCAATGAGCTTCGGAGCTTGGCATTTTCACACCCTCATACAAGTTTCAAAGTGAAATTTCATGATTTCGAACCAACTTCAGTTCTAAAATCATGTAAAAGGCTCTTGAAACTTGTTACTTGTTATAATACCAAAGTTAGTATTTTGCACACCTCAAACAAGTTTAAAAGTGGAATTTCATGATTTTGAACCAACTTTGGTTCCAAAACCATGAAAATGGCCCTTGAAACTTGTTTCACTTGTTAAAATACCAAGTTTGGCATTTTCACATCTCAAATAAATTTTAAAGTGGAATTTCATGATTTGGGATCAACTTTGGTTTCAAAACCATGAAAAAGACTCTTAAAACTTGTTTCACATGTAAAAATGTCAAACATGGCATTTTCACACCTGAAACTAGTTTTAAAGTAGGATTTCATGAATTCAAACCAACTTTGGTTCCAAAATCATGAAAAAAGACACTTTAAACTTGTTCGAGTAATAAAAATTCCAAACTTGGCATATATAAAATGTGTGTGGCTTAGTAATTACTAATCTTATTTTTCTCTTAGTTGTAGACGGATCTAGAGATGCAGATTTTCTCCAGAGAGCTAGAAGACCTCTCATTTGCATCACTTCCACGAGCAGTGAAGGAAATGAAGGTCTGTAACGAAGTCTTAGAGCGTCTTCCCCCAATGTGATCTGGGCACGCACGGCTTTGAGTTCCTAGAGATCGCTGGTAATTTGCAGGGGTCCTCTTCCGCCTGTTTCACACAACAAAGTTTCCATAACAACTGCTGCTGACATGGATCCCAGAGTCTTGACTCGCCTTGCTGAAGAGAACTTCACTACTAGAGCTTTGGCAGAGGTGGCTAGAGAGCTGGTCGAGGCATCCGCAAAGGAGATAGCAGCCTTGAAAGCCTAGCAGAGCCAATTGATGGAGGTGCTCATGCAGCTGCTGCCGGAGAGATCAAAACTCCCATGAGTACACCCGCCTCCGGACTCCGCCTCAGGCTCGTAGAGCCATAATGTTATATATTGTATTACTTGCATTGAATTTCGTAAACATTTGATACTTCATATTATGATTTTTATTTAAAGTTTCCATTTTTGTTATGAGAAAATACTTGTAGGGATACAGGGTTGTAAATTTTCACAAAGTCAAATTTTAAAAAAGCTATTTAATAAGTTTATGAGCCAATATGTGGCTAAAAATGACCGCTAAGATGAACTGAAGTTGCCAAATCATTATTACCGCAAGTGAGCATAAATTTGACCGGAGAATTGGATAAGAAATTCACCGGATTTAACCAATTGTTATTATCGGTGGCGCCGTTCCAACCACTTTAATGTGGAATTTTGCCGAAAGTGTCCTTTCTATAAAATTTCCATCCATTTTACCGTCCAAATTGGCGGTCGGAAGACTACCTTTTTTGTAGTGTTCCATGATTAGTTAAGAATAAATCTATAGGGTCGCACACAATCCAGTAATGAACATTAAGTTTAGTAAAAACCAAATGAGATTTGGTCTGGATATGATGTGCTTCAACCTGTTTCTTAATCGGATAACACAAATCAGTTAAACCCACTAGTCGAAGCCCAATAGTTCCGTTCTCACTAGAAATAAAGACATGGTGTTTATGTTTCATTTTTTCACTTCCATTCCAGTTTCTTCGATTCGATTGAAGCTAGGAAACACAATTATGAAAGAGAAGGTTTTCCAAGGGAGCTAGTACTCCAAAAGGTGTGGTATTCACCACCCGTGTGTGGATACCGATAGATGTACATGCACAATTATTGGCATGCCCGTCGAAAGAGGTAACCCTCAGATGTTTTAATTCGGATCCAAACTAATGTCTGAGATTCAATTAAAATTAAATATATTAATAATGGGTCATTCAAATCCGGGCTAATGCCTCGAGATTTTAAAAACTCAATATTACATTAGTGCACGTGATTTCTAATACATGGAACAACGACAGAAGTGAGAGGCAGTTCAAGTAAGATGTTGGAGACTTTGAGTTTATATTATCTGATAATTTTGGGTGATTTGGACTAATATTGAACGGTTTATTGAAACTATGATACCTTGTTGAGTAATAAATCGAAAAACAGTAAAGAGCAAACAAGAATTATTTAACGAGGTTTTGGCAATGTGTCTATGTCCTCGGGACCGATGATTGGTTGTTTTCATATTGATGATCATTTCAATGAATTAGGGTTATAATCATAGAATATATAATAATAATACTTGGTGAAGATTTACAAAATTATCTATGTAGTGTACCATGGGGCATTTTCCCCCGCACTCTCACATCCACTTAATCCTACCGTGTAATATGCGTCACCTCCAATGGGGTAGATGTCATCACTCCACTCCACTCGCTCTCTCCGCTCCGACATCTGCCCTTTATCTGGTATATGAGCTATAACTAACAAATCTCTACCTTAGCAAATATTCTGCCCCTAAGAAGATAAAATTCAGTAGTTTCTCACACCTCAAATCTAGCAACTAAAAACAGTCAACAAAAATCCAAATAATGCTTGAACTTGTCTACAATACCTTGTTTGGTCAACATATCAGGTGCATTCTCTGAAGTATGAATTTTTTGTAACAGTATCTCCCCAATGTAATTAACTCTCTGCTCTTGTGAAACCTCACATCAGTATGTTTAGTTTGGACATGATACATTTGAATCCTTGCTAAATGAATAACACTCTGACTGTCACAATACAATTGAACTCTACCTTGCTAAACACCCAACTCCTTGAGTAGCCTAGTAAGCCATAAAGTCTCTTTTACTTCATTAGCTATCAATAGTAGATCTTCTATCACCCAAGTCTACTAAGAGTCTGAATCTACATATCCAACAATTGAGGGGTTATTCTGTTGACTGCCAAACATAATAACATGTCCTGTAGTACCTTTCAAATACCTGAAAATCCACTTGATTACCTCTCAGTGTCACCTGCGTAGTTTAGACATGTATTTGCAAAGTTGACTAACATCACGAGCTAAATAAGGATAAGTACATATCATTTCATACATCAAGCAACCAACTATATTGGCATAAGGAACGTCTGTCATGTCTTCAAAGTCCTTATCTGTCTTAGATCACTAGTCTGAAGAAATCTTAAAGTGATTTTCTAATGAAGTGGTCACCAGCTTTGCACTGTTCATCCTGAACTTGTCAAGTACTTTCTCAACATAGTTACATTGAGATGACCACCTTTTGAATAGCCATCCTAATAAATTCTTTTGTAGCACTCAAGTCTTTCATATGAAATTCCTGACTTATACAGTAGTAGAGAACTATGCATACTCACAGCGCACGTGTAACCACGCATATCCTTTTGGCTCATAGGGGACTAGCCCCTCGGGGGCCTAAGACCTCGCCCCTCAGGGGCTCGGGACCTCGCCTCGGGGGCCCTCAGCCTTACCTCAACAATCCAAATCAAGAAAAATAACCAAAGGTATTTGACGAGGCAACCACCAAATCAACATAAATAATCAAAATCGATAGTAAAATCAACCTTAATCGATACTAAATGCATAAAAGCCACTAAAAATTTTTGAATACCTTAAAGGATTTGAAAGCAAGAGAAGAGAGATGAGAAAGAAATGGATCTGCAAAATGTCACTTCCGGTCATGTTTTGGCCAGTTTCCGGTCTGTGCCGAAAAGGGCCGAAAGGTAGCAAAAATCTGTTGTAATACTTCAGGCCATGTTCCGGCCATATATCAGGAGCAAGTGTCGCTTTCGACAAGTTTGCATATATTGATCGGTCAAGTTGGCTGAAATATTCTCGCAAGTTGTCAGAATGTCACTAGAAAACTTTTGTCTTTTATTCGGCCACTAATTATTTTGATCAGAAAAAATGTATTTTTATAGCGTCTCCTCTCTTCCATCACGCACCGCGAAACATGAACACAACACACTCACACAAAACACACTTACTAACACACAATAAATGATAAAATAAATAATGTGGTTAAACTCTCCACAAAACCTACATCCATGAATATTCAATACTGATAGATATGTATTAAAAAATTAACACTCTTTCCTCAATATTCTACAATACAGATCTCACAAATCTTTGTTATGCTTTCTCGAATAAAAAAACCTAGAAAATCTCATACACCACTCAAGAAGAATCCCTCTTGAAGAAGTCTCTTAATGCTTTCAATTTTTCCTGCCACTCGGACATCATATTTATATAAATACTAATACTAAATCAAATAGAATTTCTCATCATATCAAAACAGTAATTTAGTAACCTACTTAAACATAATTCATAATTCTTATAAACGTCCAATTATTTTTATTATCTATTTTATTCATATTTAGAAATGTGGTCAATTTTTAACAAATCTTTCCCTTATAAGAATTTCTAAATATCTTAATTTCAATGTCATCTTCTTAAGCAGCTTTTAAATTTGAGAAGTCATTGTCATCTTCTTGTTCATCCATTTCAACAATCTATAAGTATTCATCATTCTTACTTGATTGAAATGCACCTTCTACATGACCAACCAAAAAGATACATTAACTCTCCATTAATTTAAAGACTTTAGTCAAATCTCAATATATCCTCGATTGACTAGAAAATTCTTCATCTTTATAAACTAGTATCTTCATCATAAAACACTCGAGCCGAGATTTGATATTCATCGTTATTAGTCGCATTCAATATAATGTCTCCTCTCTCAGCAGGAATATTATGCATCCTTCGCCATCTAAAATAATCTTCCACAACATCCTCTTCGGCATGTTGTACACGAACATGATATCTTCAAAATTCCTCCAAACTTTCTTTCATCTTCCAAGTTCGTGTGTTGTACGTGGTGGCTCTTTCCATCATAATAGGTGATTTTGTGACCTTCAGCTCTAATACTAGTTTGTTGGGTGAGAGCGGTCTCTCATCTCTCCCGCCACTGTAGTGGAATATCAACATGACACACTTACACGAGACACTTACAAAAAGTATACTTGTCAACACACTAAAATATTACTAATTAAAGATGAAAGAAAGACTTAATATTTTAACATGACTCAACTTTCAACAAAGTTGATGTCCACGGATCTCCATGGTTGATAGATATGTATTACAAGAATAAACATTCTCTGCTCAATACTCTCGAATACAAATCTCTCAACTCTTCGATGTATTTTTTCTAACAAAAAATCTGTTAAAAAATCCTCCACCACTCAAGAATAATCGCTCGTGAATTCTCTTTGAGAACTCTCTCATCTCTCTCAGTTTATTTCTATCATTAAAACATTCTATTTTTCTAATTATAGAGGTTAGTTTTTCGTCTTCATATGTTGAAATGTAATCAATTTTCAGTACAGGCTCCGCCTCGGAGAGGGATTGACAGTCGATGGCGGCACAGCCGGGCAGCAGTCAATTAGTAGGAGCAAACATCACGTGAAATTCACATGCATGAAAGCATGGAGGAATCTGTAGAAGAAGCAGCCGGGGGGTCATGTTCAGGTTATATATCGACACTAACTATTTTTTATTCGGACCCTTCACGTGGAACGAATCGCATGGTCCCTTATCTTCCACAAATACAAAATTTTAGAAACCCTAAACAAACCAAAACAGAAGTGTCCATCCCACTCTCTAATTTCATAGCATGTCTTTAGGGTTGGACCATCTCCTCCTTCATTAATCCCTCCATCACTCCATGCACCAAAATCCAGCAAAATCGGTGCAATGAATCAGTTTTCCAATAAAATATTATGTTGTGTTTCATCTACGAAAAAATTTTAAAAAAAAATTGAAAATTTGAGAGAAAAATGAAAAAAATTCATCGAATTAAAAAAAAAGCTGGGATGTAAAATGAAACAAAAGTTTGATTAAAATAATAAATGAGATTCATGAAAAATTCACTTTCATTTCCATTTTTTTCTTTTCTCCTCATTAATTATCCCTAAACCAAACACATCATTAATCTACATCTATGCGTAGAGCAACTTTCTTCAGTTGCACTTTGAATTCTCCTAGACTAGTAGCTTCTTATTCGCTCGAAAATATAACAAAAAAAAATTCTAACTCATACAATTTGGAAGGGCAAAAGATCGAGTATGCATGAGGGAAATGTGAGTATTTGTTGGATTATTTACTGTAATAGTGTTTATTTTAGAAAAAAATTGAGAAAAATAAAATGAGAGAGAAAATGAAAAAATGTTCTAAAATTTCATTTAAGTCGTTTTTCATTGTTTGATTTGAAATGTAAAATTAAGAGAAAATTTCGAAAATCCTATTTAAGCACTCTAATCTTCCATTCCTTTCCCACTGGCCACTGATAGTAAGATGTTCCGACAAGAGATCATCGGTGGCTACAAAACAATTACATGAGCAGAACCAGCTAGCAAAGATAACATTAAATTATTGTGGTGTCTATGTGACCGGCCGATTGGAGGCATATGCATTCTGGGAGCGATGTGCAATTATTTGTGGGTATGTGTGGAGAGAAGATTGGTGCAAGTGTCAAACCTGAGATTTGTACTTCAAAAGTGACACGACGACCCCATCCAAACCCTACTCCCCCCTTCACACGCTAATCTATGCTGCCGTTAACACTATAGTGTAACCCTAAAATAAAAATAAAAAATAAAAATCGAATTTTACACACCACTTATATAAACCTGAATAAAAAAAACTCGATTGATTTTTGTCGTGATATTGAAGGATTCAGTGGTGGGTTCATGAATTTCTATTTTTCGTTCAAATTACCTAAGCTACTCTGGTTTCACTATTATCTTTACCATTTGATTCTGAATTATGTAACGTGTTAGACGTCATTTTATCTGTAAGGGTGTGTTTGGTTTATGAAAAATTTGGTGGAAAATGAGAGGAAGAATTTGTGGAAATAATGGGAATGAAAGTTTGTAGGAAAATTAGATGGGAAATATGAAAGAAAATTTGTTTAAAATAAAGGATTTTTTTAGCATTTTTTCATCATTTTTCACCTCAAACCAAATAAGAAAAAATAAAATGGATTCCATAGTGAATCCGTCTTCCCTCAAATTTTCCTTTCCACTAAATTTCTCCTAAACCAAACACACATTTGGTTAGATAAAATTTGGAGGAAAAAAATATTGGGTGTAAAGATATAAGGATTCCTTTGTTTGGTTAAGAGAAAATTTGTGGGACAGAAAATTGTATGAAAAAATAGAGGGAGATTAATTAAAATAAAAGGAGAGTTTTGATACTATTCTTCCAATTTTCTATTTGAACCAAACAAAAAAAATAAAATGGAATCCATTATGAATTTCACTTTCTTTCAAATTTTCTTTTCCATCAAATTTTCCGTAAACCAAATACACCTGAAGTGTTATGTTAGATAATTAGAATTTGGGTTATCTCTAATTTGAATTATGAAATTATAACAAGTATGCACACATGTAATCAATAAGAGATTTAAATTCTAATAACAAAGATTGGCAATAATTACTCTTTAATCTTCTTTATCACAAAATCATACCGATATGAATATGTGAAATGTTTTTCATATCATGCACATATAGTTATTAATCACACTCTATATAAAATCTCGCGGTTGTGTTTGGTTAGGAAAATTTGGTAGAAAAGAAGAAGGAAAATTTGTAAGAAAATTAGAAGGAAAGTTTGTAGGAAAATTATAAGAAAAATAAGAAGAATGTTTTTTTTACAAAATAAAGAATGGTTTAATATTTTCCCACCATTTATCACCCCCTAACTAAATAAGGATAAATATTATGGATTGCATGGGGGAATCCACTTTCCACTAAATTTTCTCTAAACCCAACACACCCTAAAAGTAACGAGATGAACGTATTGAAGTTGTATTGAAATAATTTTCTCATTCTATATAAGTCAAATAAAAAATTTAAACATATTTATTTCTAAAAAAAGTCAAATCTAATTAATTTGGTACTATTGAACTGGTAATATTTTTCTTTTATGCCCTCTTTGTTTAGTTTATTTTATTTTATTACCGCTTTGGTTTAATTTTTATTTTATCAATTAAAAAACACATTATTACAATTTATGCACATAAATTGAAGGTACGTGTAAGTTGACTTGCAGTGAGCATAAGCATTATTATCAAAGTGGAAGGAATGTACGGTAAAAAAAAACTAGATGACCAATGACCGTTTTCTAAATAGTGATTTTCTACACACAAAAATCAAAATTTAAAATTGTGATTACAATTTACGATGAAATTAGGGTTTCGTACTGGGACACTCTTATAGATATATAACCGCTGCTTGAAATATTGATCTAAAATCACAATTACTGTTACAAATCAAGCAACAATACCAAATATTAATTATTTTTCAAAAGTCAGTTTCATCTCAAGCCATGATTTTTTAGATGAATCCGAGTTTTTAAAAAAATATAAATTACAATTCACACAATATTAATGAATTCGAACTCATGAAACTGTCAGAAATAATCCCTCTTTTTTCGTACCACCATGCTACATCCTTAATGGTAGATAAATCTCAGTTCACAACTCTATTTTTTTGAAAAATAAAATAAAATAGAATGTAGATTAAATAAAAAAAAATGAGAGTAGAAACATAAATTAAGCATCACCATTGAAACTTTGTGAAAAGATTTGTGTCAGGTCACGACCGTTTCGAGTTGATGCGGACGTGTTTTGTTGCCCTAACACAGTGTAAAACATGTTGAATTTTTATACTATGCTTTAGGTGACATATATTATTATTGGCCGGAGCTTTACACGACGTTTTAAAATAAAAAACCGTCATATATAGACTAGATTTTTTTAATTTAGCTTACCTTATATAGCACTTTAAGTTTAAAAATGCTATAGTAAAGTATTCAAATCATGTGTGAAGTTTATTTTAATATGAATGAAAAATTTGTAAAAAAATATTAAATTGATATGATAAAATATTAAACGACATGAGACAAACCCACTTTCAAATTTATTTGAATGAGGATGTCTTAATATACCACGTACAACCTTAGAAGAAAATATAATCATTAAGCAATTTATGATGACATGTGATCAAATCAAACAACTCCACTACAACTAGAATCCATACAAACCCACATACATCCAAACCCACCCGACCCGATGCCTAAAACCACTTGCTCCTCCATTGCCTCTTTAAAACCAGCGTCTCCTTTCCAACTTCGCTGAATTTGAAGTTAATATAAATATTCTGAACAAAATAAAAAAACCCCTTGGAAAATTTAAGAATTAGGAATGAAAATTTCTTCACTGAATTAATTCAAAATTGTATAGTTTATAGTCTTCAATGAATGAATAATAGTAAATAAGAACAAACGAAATAAAATAGTATAATATTTTATTTTCCTTCTTTCTCTCGAAATTTGAGTAATCCAATACAAGATTGGAGTATTACATCTGACACGTGTAATCATCTAATTTGCTGCATGTCCGATTCCCTCGTCCCACGTGTCACCATTCAAAAAGCCTCCGCCCCCGGGATCGCCTGCCGGAAAGCGCACATCAAAACCTCCGTCACGTGCCACATTTACACGTGTCACCCTCTCAATGGACATCAAGTCAACGCGGTCAGCTCGGAAACCAACGGTTCAGATCAACTCGAAAAAGCGCTATAAAAGCCAAACCATGCACTGAGAGATATTATTTCAATCAACCACAATGCAATCTTCAATCAAACCACAAAAATATCTCTGATCGGAATCGATGGAGGCTGTGCTACTTCGGACCGGCTCCGTCCCGGCGCTCGACGCTCTTTCATGCGCATCACCGAGAATCTCGTCATCTTTATCGTTCCACGACCGGCGCGGAAGTGTCGGAGACTTCACCAAGCTGTGTACGCAGCTGAAATTGAGTGATCGGAGGAGTAAGAGTTGCAACACTATCCGGCGAGCGATGTCGGAGTCTGACATGAGATCGGGATTTGAGGCGAGTGGGAGGCTGGGGAGCGGTGTTGGATCTGGATCTTTTAGAATTGACGAGGATTGGTGGACTGGGAGTGAGGCTGGAGGGGTGGTTTTGGAGCGGGAGGGCTTTGGTGCTGGAACTTGGGATGGTGGTGAGGATAAGGCGGATATGGATGTGACTGTGGAGGTTGGAGTTCCTGGCGGTGGGGATGGGAAGGGGAAGGGGAAGGAGCTCGGAGGAGACGGCGGCGGCGATGGTTTGGGAGGCGGTGATGCCAACCAGATAACCAAGCTAGATCAGTACTACAAGCAGATGTTGAAGTTGGATCCTAAAGATCCGCTTCTGCTGAGAAACTATGCTAAATTTTTGCATGAGGTATAAAATCATTTTTTAGCATCAATTTTTATACTTTAACATCAATTTCTGTATTTATCAATCAGTTTTTAGCTTCAATTAATGTCTGCTACCAATTTTAGTTCTGGATTCTTATTGTGTGTGAATTTCCTGATATTGTTTGAATTGCCGGAAACAATCAGCTGAGCTGTAGATTGTCAGATTTGTGGTCAATTTTGGTTTGTGAAATTTCTGAGATTTTTTAATGGGTATGATGAGCAGGAGGCAAAGGATACAAAAAGGGCAGATGAGTACTATGGGAGAGCAATTTTGGCGAATCCTTTGGATGGAGAGGTTCTGGGGCTGTATGCAAAATTTATCTGGGAGACGCAGAAGGATCCTGATAGAGCTAAATGTTACTTTAATCAGGCAGTTCATGCTTCACCTGAGGATTGGTAAGAAAGACTTCAGGGTTCTTTTTTGTCTGTTGATAGACGCAAAAGATTGTTTGGCTCATGGGGTTTGTGGTTGATGATTTGATGCAGTATGGTGATGGGAATGTTTGCTGAGTTCATGTGGGAAGCTGAAGAAGATGAAGACGATGAGGAAGCCAGGAAGATCAATGAAGCTTCACCCATATTATCAGCAGCTTCCATGGCATCGTCAGTAGTAGCTTTTTGACAAACACATGAGATGAAGACGATGCAGAAGGTTGATGACATCTACGGGTTGATATGAGTTTTCTCAAATAGTCATTGAGTTGCCGAGTGAGTTTATTGCTTACCAGAACTGAGACTGATATATAGAGCTTGATTAGCGGCTGATGAGTTTTTCAGTAATGTAATAATCCGTGACTGCAAGTAGAGAAGCCATATATATATGTGTTCATCTAGAGACGCAGAATATAGATGAAGCAGATGAGTGAGAGCTTGAGAAGGAGAGTGAGTTTATCCTCTAGCCGCTGATATAGTTGAATAGAGTAATGATAAACAGTGGTAGTGTTGTAAATCTGATGCTCCAAATAATGAAGGACGTGTAAATACTCAGAATCTCAGAGCAGTTTCAAACCTGAACTCTTGCAAAATTTCATGTCCTTGCATAATCCGAAGAGAATGAAAAATCTGATCCAGGCAGAAATAACCTCGTGCATCACCGGTTCTGGACATATCCTTTTGTACAAGGCAAAGCCCATCTGCTGACACGGTTTCCCTGATCTGCTGAACCATGTGGTTTGGGCTCAATATACATCATCAAGGAATTTTCCTCTGCTGTAGTTTGTTCATTTGTGAAATTTTTTCTGCAATCAAAAAAGCTGCTGCGAATCAGACCCTGTTCTTGTCTGTCCTCCTCCCACGAGGCCCAGCAAATCCCAAACAAAAAACAAAGTAGAAGTCTCAACGAGACAGTTATTTCATTCCAACTTCGGAATGATCAAATGCATAGAAAGACCCATTTCCATTTCAATAAAATGCTCAGTACTACTCCATCACATCATATCACCAACAGAAAATTTGAAATCTAGTGGTGGAAATTGTCTAAGATTCATCCTTCACTCTCTTTACCACCAGATCACACCCCTGATTCCTCATATCTATAACCAGGGCCGGCTAAGGCCCAGTGCAAATGGATCAGCTGTACTGGGCCCCCAAATTTGTAAGACCCTCAAATTTTGCTAATATTCCTTGCTGTTCTGATTTCTTCACAAAAGAATAGGGCTGGCTAAGGCCCCAATTTGTTAAGGCCCAAATTTGTTAAGGCCCTCAAGTTTTACCAATATCTCTCAAATCTAAATTATTAAACTTTACAAAAGTTAGACCCTAATTTTGAATTTGTACAGGGCCCCCAAAACTTTTGAGCCGGCCCTGTCTATAACTTAACTCCAAATTCAGATTCGAAACAAACTAGAGGTTTCTCCTAATAAAGATACGACAAATGGAACAGAGCAACAACAGCAAAAAAAATTACCAGGAATTAAAGCTGGGAAATAGAACATGTCTGTAATTTTTGATTCCTAGTTTAAACGAGGTCTCAATCTTGGGTTTTGCTCTTCAGAGGATATTTCAAATTGTCAACCACAACCAGTTAGGCATCTTATTACATGGCTGCACCCATTCATATATTATAGGATGCTAAATACTGCTTAACCCTCCGGTCGTATGGTTGTACATGACTTGTTATTCTTTTCTCATGCGTCAGAAGAAAAGAAAAATTATACAATATTATTTGCTAGCATCGTCAGCAAGTGAAAGCCATGGCAGATGGATCTTATTAATCGATTCAAATGAGCGCTCCCTGCTCCGAAAATGAGCTAGAAATAGTCAGAGTCTAGAAAAACCATGTCGAAGCATCTTTTGGGACATAGCCATCCAGCCATGTCTCTTGCACATGCACCCAAGTGAACCCTTTTGATGAATCCTGCCAGGAAACAATATCAGCTCACTCATCTATCAAATCGAAATTTGCGCTGAACTGCGAGTCTATACACTGGTGCATGGATTTTTGTTAGAGAATCAGAATTTTTAATGAATAGGTTAAATAAAGGAGCCGCCCAGCTACTTAATATATGTTAATGAAATGAGTACAGAGAACTGCTAACCTTACGACTCAGCAGAGCAGTCACCCTGGCACCATGTTGCTCTTCACCTGTGACAAACAACGAAAAAGGCTGTCACAGTGGCCGATATGAAGTTTTAGCCTACTCGGAAATTATGAACAAGTTATCTGTTTATTCAACTATCATAATATCAGTTACTCAAAAGTTGACCCTGGCGTTAATGATGTAAGAACATCAGTAGATCAGAAATACAATGGCTTCATCTGGGAAAACAATGGGACAAAAAAAAGAGAGAGAGAGAACAAAGGAAGCATGAAATTTGAAGAAAAAGCTGCGCTACGACAAGAGTTGTATATAGGAATTGAGCTGATGGACTTTCGGTATTGCACAAAGAAACTAGAACCTCACCCGATATTTCCCACTTATCAAACTTGACTAGCCATGTGTCTGGACTAATCTGCGTAGATACGCCTCGATCAACCCAGATCCTATATGGCCTGCCTTCTTTGTCTCCATAACACTTTTTCAGCAATGCTATGGAATTATGAAGTAATTCCTCGGAACCTGATGGATGGACATATACACCAGACTGAATCTGTCAAGTAAACAAGCAACCGATTAGACATCAATCTAAAAAAAAAAGTGCCCAAGTCAGCGCCAAACAATTTAATGTGGCCAGATACAAGTTTTTAAAGCTTGTTGGATAGGAAGGAGGTGAAGAGTAAATGATGCAACATACACAGGCTGCTTTGAGACTCTCCAAAGAGATGTCACTGTTCTCGATCTCTGCACGCCTCCATCTCTCGAAAAACAAGAAGAACATAACTATCTCATGACCCGGAGTGATAGTTTCTTTCTTGCACTCGGAAAAGTCCATTATATCTCTCGGGGATTGGTTAGGACCAAGGGAAAAGTGACCGATTGCTTGTATAATGCCAGCCGCACACCTCTCAGTTGCATGCCATATCTTAGGGTTGCCTTTCGCATTTTCACCATACCACTGCAGAAGCTCCTCCTGAGCATTGCTAACCTAAATACAGCACGACACAAGAAAATGCCAGCAATAAAGAATTATTAAGAGTAAGAGTCTAGAAAAAAAAAAAGCAGCCAACAGGTGACTGACCATAACACCATAAACATCCGGAATGCTGAATAGCTCTGCGTCATTTCCAGAGTCACCACATGCAAGAGTATTGACGGGTAGTTTTCCTTGACTCTTAAACTTGCTGAGCAAATATGCAAGTGCTTGCCCCTTTCCGGCACCTTGGGGTAATATGTCAAGATCCATTCCTCCACTGTAGATGATCTTTATGTCCAACTAACCATCAATCGCGAGTAAAATAAAATAAGACATTAAAAACTTCAATAAGAAAAGATTGCTAGTAAGACAACTGTTCAGGAGATATATTATCAAGAAAAAAAGATTACCCCTCGCTCCTGGAAACGCTGTGAGAGGAACTTGGTCACCTCTTGTGCCTTAGCCTTGTCCACATAAAAGCTAACCTTGTGTGGCCGTTGCTCAGTGTCTGACTGCACCGTAGCATTTTGATTATTTTGAATACAAATAGAACATAATGGACTTTGTCATGCCAGTTTCACCTTCGTCTTTCACCCCGGAATATATGAGAATTCAAATCCAAGTCTAAGATGTACCTGAAGTTTGAGCTCTGGGAGTTTGCTGGTTTCCTCAGTGACTATGTTCCTATCCCATTTCTGATTCAAGATTCCAACCCAACCATCGTCCGGGACCATCAAGTTGCCATATGTAATCTCAGTGCCCACCGACATTATGGTTATATCTGGCGTCAGCATGGGCTTCTCTTTCCTTAACTGCTTGTAAAGCGTGGGTGATCTTCCAGTAGAAAATACGAGGAGCGAATCGTGGCGGTACTTGGCTTCCCATAATGCATTGAACCTCAGTAAAGAAAGGTTTTCAGGGTCATGATGATCAACCTGCAATGTAACATCAGATGTAATGAGACCACTGAAACATTAACAGTTCCAACACAAACCTGATAATAAGAAAATCCTAAGAGCCAACCATTGTATGGTCAAGATCTGACACTATCATCAGACGTGCAGGACTGGCGAGTCGATCCATGATCTCTATGAGAGACGATCTTATTCTCTGCAACTAAATTCCAAGCATTTCAAAACAAAAGATTCAAACATCAATCATACAATTAGTTTCGAATACTGAATGCTTCATGGTTGAATACAAACAGTGATAAAGGGAAGCTAGAAACACTATCAATTTTAGACACATATAAATAACCGCACAAGCTAACTACACAGAAATCTACACCCAAGTCCTCTGCAATCAAGATATTCCTATGCAGTAAAAAGTTTACACAAGGCTGTTCACCGGCCTTTAGCACTTAATAATATATATATATATATTTTAAAAAAAAACTCATCCAGCAACCTAAATGTCCTTCATTTACATGCATTTGATTATTTCTTTAAAATCAACCACTAGCCAGAAAAAAAAAAAAAAAACTCATCCAAATCCAAATCAAATAGGTTGCAACTTGCAATTGCAAATACTAATAGAAAGATCAGATATATAAACTCGGTAAAATCTGATGATACAGAAAAATCTGCAAATGACTAAATCAAACCGTATAACCCTAAACTAGAGACACCCATCTCCCATAACACAATCAATAAGCAGATGAACACAAGAATTGGCCAAATCAGTACCTAGAAAATCCAATCCGCGATTGAGGTATCAGGGTTCGAATCTTACCTCTTCCGATATAGAAATTTGAGGAGAAAGGTGCAACCGGGGGTGGATGATGGAGATGAGGAGACGAATGAAAGCAACCAAAAGCAGTTATCGGCCTTTCAAAAGTTTTGATTCCGATTCGATTCTGCAACTCGGATCGGCATTTGCTTGGCGCTTTATGATTTAGCGACGAATTTTTACATGAACAAAATTTTAGTCGCTAAAATGTAAGCAGGATTGAAGAAAAGATGAGAAGAGAAGCAAAGTAGAAGTACGGATTAGATCAAGAGGACTCGAGGCAATTGATAGAGATTAAATTGTCATTATGAATGTTGGTCAATGTAACTTTTGTTGAATAATTTATTTTTATTTGGTAAATTTTTTTTGAATATTTTAATATGTTATAATTTTGATTTTATCATTTTGTAATATTTTTTTCCAAAAATCTAAAATACAATTAGAGTTCAAAATTATTTTTATAACAAATTTATTTATTTATTTATGTGTATTGTGGGTATAATAGAAATCAAATTGTTCATAAATTTTTGATCTTCTATGTTCTAAGAACATTGCACTTCATCATTACTGACACACCCCTAAAGGCCGAAGGCCTTGAAGCCCCGCATGTATGTCTCGTTGGACATGCATGTATGGTGAGGCTTAACAACAAGCATATAAGGACAGACTTCATGGGTAAGGCTTAACCGTAGGGAGACCGAGTCATTTGTGCAATGAGAGATCGAAGAGGAAAAGGCGAAGCTTGCGAGAAAGGTTATCCGGTGAAGGGCAGCAGCAGTGGGCATGATCTTGGGAATTCAAGGATCTTATAATGGATCAAAGAAGGTATTAAGAGCATGGGAATGCGGAGGCCCAGACCCAGATCAAAGAAGAACTCAATGGGGATATCGATTAACGCGCGAGGCCTTAATCGGACGGATTTGGATTCGTTGGAGCTGAAGGCTGGGGCGAGGGATCCAGACGCATCGAGGACCTGAATTGGAACTTATTGCAGGGCACAAGAGGGCTAGAAGATCAAGGCGCAGGCTGGATTCATCATCCGGACAGATTCAATGAACCTTTAAAAACTGGTTAGACATATGCGGCATATATGAGCAATAACTTGGATTGTTGATAAATCTGACTAGGGGGACTTTAGGCTATATTAAAGTGTGACAAATGATGTCTAAAATTCAGTTAATATAGCCTAAATTGTGGAGGTTAAAATATTGAAAAGGTATGGTGCCTTTTCGGTCACTTTTCATGCCTTTTCGGTAGTAAAAGAGTGCAAGGGGTTTGGCCTATATAAGAACCACGCCCCTGCTTCATTTCTCATACACTTTCACTCAGAAAATCATCTCTAAACTTTTGTTCTCCTGTACTTTTATATTGTGGGTGCCTTTAAGGCATCAAGGCTCAATAAAAGTACCAACACTCCCCTTATTCTCCTTGTTTTGCTAGTGTTCTTTGTTTATTTCTATTATGCTGCATTTTAACACTTTTTGTTGCTTAGTGGAGCCTTTGAGTGGCACCATTGCACCATGGGAGCCCCAAATATTCGGTGAAAATTTGGGAGCCACATCCGACCCCGTGACAATTACATTCATGTTCCTCTTCTTCTTCAATAATAATTATCTAGTTGTTCAAATTGGTCAAATAATAGTTTTTGCATTCTCACGATGCATGTTTTTCGTACCCCATCTAGCCTAAAAATACATAAATATCATATTAAAATCGCATACGGCCAAAACATTTTGATAATTAATATTAATTGATAGCTTGTTTATCACTTGGTACAACTGCATATAACAAAGTTTTATTTAATGCACCAACAACATCTTACAAATATGATACCAATATTGTCAGAATATAAATTTTAATTATTCATAACACACCTATAAAAAATTCAACATTAACCTTAAAACATAAATTTATAACTTTTGGAAGGAAAACTCTCAAATAATGGTAAGAATAAAATTAATACAATTTCAAAAAAGCGATTCAAGATGCCTATGGAGATTATATATAATGAGACAAAGATAGTAATACCTACTGAAAATTTGTCAGAGATAAGAGAACTCAACGTGGAGAAGAAAGTTTGTCGGAGAGAAGTATGTAGAGAAGCAAAGAAAGTGACGATATATATAAAGATAATTTTCAGAAGCGTGTCAATACCATTCGTCTCATTGATCCAGTATCAAATTGATAAATAATGATTCATATCTTCCAAATATCTGTTAAGAGAAAAAAATGAAAATTTTAATTCAACGAACACTTAATATAATAAGAGATCATCTTGTCGAGCTCTCAATGAAAGCACCAATGATGCCAATTGGGGTGGAAGGGACTGTAGAAATAGGAAAAATGCAGACAGGGGAGGATAGGGAAAGAGAAGGGAGAGGAGAGCTCAGATAATTGCTTCTCCATTGCATACCAAAACAGTAGCATATATATATACTATTATAACAATTCAAGTTTGTTACTCTCTGAAATATTTTAATAAACTCTATAGCCGTACTGCTTTCTGCTTAGCGGACCCACTCGATCACTGGATATTTTGTTGATGGTTTGCTCTGGCGCGGGCAACGGATACTGCAGTCCGTATTCTTATTGCCTGAACTTTGTTGGGTTGCATCAATAACGCAGCTGGAAATTTAGCCGGCGATGAGGAAATCATTTTGGATGTTATTTGGCTCAGTCCACTGGTAAGTTCGCCAACAAGTTGAGGGGTATTAAGCAAAAAATAAGGAGGCCGGTATAATGTTAAGTTCACCAGTAAATCGACTTAAAAAAACTGGTACTAATAAAAAAAATAAAGGGCGCTAACATATCGTTAAACTTGGCCAATATATTAAATTGCACTATAATGTAATAATAAATTGACGTTAAAGTTTCTTCGGCCAGCATGAACGGAGCTTAGTTGATTAGACCACACAAGTGAAGACAGGCACTACGGTGCCTCTAGCGCAGAGCTTTACCTGAATTCAGAGTCCTCGCTAGAGCAGTCGAAGGCCCGGAGTTCGAGTTCCTCATTGAAAATAAAAAAAAAAATTAGACTTTTTGTCATAAATGAACTGATGTTCTGGCTGGTTACATATCAAATCATTTTTACAAGAAACACAAGACTTCCAAACTCTACATTCTCCGTCCTTGATATCTATCCAGGACTGGGAACTGTCACATTCAATATTTACAGCACAAATGTCATCCACTGTGGAGCACATGATCGCAGCCGTTAGCTCTGTTGGCTTTCTACGTATGTAACCTCTCTAACTTCTCTGCTAAAAAATTTACCGTGTTGAATCAGGAGGTTCGACTGGGAGCTAAGCCATTTGTGATCTTCTTCCCGAATCCACCATCTTGCATCATCGCAGCGAATTCGCTGTAATCAATTCGTCCATCCTGACAAGCAATCATAATGCAAAACACTGTTATAACCGGAATCAGTTGGACAACTATTATCTCGAGGACTAATTTGGTCAGGATGGCATGAGCTTACATTGTCTTGGTCAACTTCGCGAATAATCTCATCTAAGTCAACATCTCGTAATCCAAAAGTTTCGCATGCCTGCTGAAGTTCGTCATGTGTAATGTAGCCGCTTCCATCTTTATCAAAATAGGAAAAGGCTGCATACAAATGATCCTCCTGATGGACTTTATTTAGATGCAGCATTGCAGCCACAAATTCTTTATAATCTATTGTGCCACTATTGTCTATATCAGCCTGCAAATCAATTCATATGATTGAGGTTATCAAACACCACTACTATAGATCGGGACTTATTACCACGCTTATTCCAAGGTTTTTACCACGTTTCACAAGTGTGGTGACTATGACCGTCGTAATTGATAAAGTACAGAGCGTGGTAATAGGTGGTGAAACCTTGATCTCCAAAGAAATATCATATTCACTAGTTTGGACTTAAAAGTACTTAGACCAATTTATCTCATTAGATGCTGGCACTTCTTGAGTTGATTTACAGTTACAAACTCCGTTAAAAATAATTTTTAGAGATGACCTTTTTTTTTCCGGAGTTTCAAGCCTCTTTAAGACGGTTAGTATTAGATTATATAAAGAACATACCGCTTCCATCAAGTCAGCAATTTCTGAATCCTTGAGTTTTGAACCAACTTTTTCCAGGCCAACTTTTAGCTCCTCAAGAGTAATATGTCCACTGTTATCTGCGTCTATCATATTGAACATTTCTTTGAGGCCAGCTATTTCTTCTTCTGAGAGGCTTTCAGCAATGACCTACAAGAGCATAAAATTGCAGAAGGTGAGCATCTTTAACATTTTACTGAATGTAACAATCAAAGCAGGCACGTATGATCTTCGGAAATATTGTTTCATGTAGAATTATTAAAATATCAGCCACAATCCAAAACTTGAGGCCGAGTTTGACCAAAGACTTTAAAATTGATGCCAGGCACCAAGTGATGTCTCGCAAGACATCTAATTGAGTAACGTGCTCACTCTTATGGCTATTTTCTTCAGCTTGTTCATTGCAGAGAATTGCTTCAAACGGGTCAAAACAGCAGAATCAAGAGGTTTATCAGGAGCAACTCCATCAATCTGAATCCATGGGTGGCCTGAAATTGTAAACAAAGTCTAAAATTAAAGTGCCTTGAGGATGAGCACTTGCCCTTCAATACAAGCCAAACAAAATGCCCAACAAGAAAAACTCAGTCCCTGACTCAAAGGGTAAGTCTATGCCTAAGCAATGTGGAAGTTCGGACATAACACTTTCTGAAAAGATGACAATAATTTTAGAGACCAAGATTTTAGACACGTCATGTCCCTTTCTTGGACGATACATGGAGTCTAAGGATTATGGGGTGTGGAGATTATCAATCACAAGCAAAATGGAAAACCATCTGCTGTTAGTTTTTTTTTCTTCATCATTATTGAGCATAGGCCTTGAACCTCGAATCTTTCAGTGAAAAAACACTCTGTAGGGATATTTCAAAATTTAAACTTACAGAGAACTTCATGAGCAGTAAGCCGCTTTTTTGGGTCCCTGACGAGCATTCTTTTGACAAGATCCTTTGCACCATCAGAGATGCTGGGCCACGGCTCCGACACAAAGTCAAGTTCGCCTTTCAATACCTGCTCAAATATTCCTTGCTCCGTTTCTGTTCCACGACACAGAATATCCTTAGATATATAACTCGCTGAGCCAAACAAGAAACTAGTTCACAGAACTTGGCTCACCATCCCAAAATGGAGGAACGCCACAAAGCAGGATGTAAATAATTACTCCAGCACTCCACACATCACACTCTGGGCCATATAGCTTGCGCAACACTTCTGGAGCAACATAATAAGGACTTCCAACTACATCGGTGAATTGCTCCCCTGATATATGACTGTTGTCAGGCTTGAATAAAATCTCTAAATATTATACCCACTGCTACAATAGAATTGTTAAATGCCTGTAATCTGAGTAAATAAGGTCACAGGAGTTCATTTTCCAATATCAGCAACACATACCACGTATATGCTCAAAAGTCATGAATCCAAATCCAGTTTATACAATCTCATCAAGATAACCACAAAAGAAGAAGCATATCAGACCGCCAATTCAATGACGATATACTTTACGGTGTGTTTCATTTCAGGTGGAAAGAAAAATAGGAGGGAGAGTGAATTTCCCATAAATTTCATCCCATTTTTCTCGTTTGTTTTGAGATGAAAAATTTATGAAGAAAGCTGAAAACACTCTTTAAAATAACTAAATTTTCCTTCGCATCTTCATCTAATTTTCTTCCCCCATCTTTTCCTCAAACAAATCAAGAATTCCTTCATATTTGCCCTCAACTTTTCCTTTCCGACCCATTTTTCCTAGACCAAACACAACCTTAGAGGTTTGTTCATGCTGCAGATGATCTCGCTATATTTCCACCAAGTGCTATCATTAACACAACCTCTCGCAGCATATGCTTACTGAACAAACACCAGAAGGGCTAAGTTTAAACTACTAAGTCCATAAAGCTCTAAATCTCAATAAGCAATTCAGAAAAAGAAAAAAAAGAGGGAAGAGATCATGCTAGCATACCTGGCTTAAAGAAGACAGAGAGTCCAAAGTCGATTGTTTTGAGCGGGGATTCTTCTTCATGATTAACAAACAAAAAATTCTCCGGTTTCAAATCCCTATGCATAACACCTAATGAATGACAAGCTTCCACCACTCCAACTATAACCCTAGCAAGCATGGCTGCTTTCCTTTCTGTATAATGGCCCCTCTGAATAATCCTGTCAAACAGCTCACCGCCAGCGCAAAGCTCCATCACAACATAAACAGCAATTGCATCCTCATAAGCCTCCACAATCGATATCACATTCGGATGACCTGCTAAATGATGCATAATCTGAATCTCCCTTCTGACATCCTCCACATCCTCCTCTGTCGTCAGCTTCCTCTTCGCAATAGTCTTACAAGCAAACTCCTTCCCTGTGGCCTTCTCGACGCAAAGCACAGTAGTCCCAAACTGCCCTTGCCCAAGCTTCCTCCCCAACTCATAAATCTCCTTCAAATTCCCAGTCTTCCGCTGCAAGACCGACTCGACTTGCAGCCCCGCGCTGGAAGCGCGCTTAACATGCACCGCCTTGGGCCTGGCAACTTCGGAAGGCTTCCTCTCCACAGGAGGCTTGGCTGGCTGTTTATTCTCCGGCTCCACTATGGGCTTTGCTGGTGCCTCTACGTCCATTTTCTCCATGGAAGGCGGGGTGACCGGAGCTGACGATCCCTCCTTGTCATTGGCGTCAGCAGGCTCGGTCTTGGACGGAGGAGGCAGGCGGTCATCCGGCGCAGGATTCGTGCGCCAAACAGCGGCTGTCACAGATTGTAAAAACCCAGTCTTGCCCAATGTTGACGGCCCTACACATGTATTCCCCATCAAACCCACACCCACATACAAAATGTAAAAGAATCTCAAATCCTCCCAACGCACAATCTCCTCCTCAAAACATCCCCGTATTCAAAATCCACCATCTTCACCAATCCCTAACTCAGCCGCGCTCCCCGATCCAGATCAGCAACGGTTTCAGAGCCGCTGCGCATTTCGGAATGAAACCCTAATCACGACGTTAGCGGTTGGCAAGAATCGTAAAGGGTGGATTGAGGCGTAGATTTCGGGCGATTTTGGAGCGGAGGATTCAATGGAGTGGCGTCTGGTTGGTTGGTGGAATTGGAGCTTGTGGGTTGGTTTAGGGTTTGATATTCATTGAGATTTGTTGCAGTGTTTAGAATCGGAATGTTTGCTTAGTTCCAGCTGAAAACCAAAAAAAAAAAATTGAAAATGAAGATGATAAAGATAAAGGCAAGCGCTTCAACAACTTCCCTATGCTTCAATAACAGATTTTGTAACAGACAGCATCCGCACCGTTATTTTTTTATTAATATATATTTTTTATAATTTGTGAATTTTATTTAAGAAATATGAGAGGTGTCTCACGTATCTACTGAAATGTTCTTGGAGGAAGTGTGTGCTTTAGCCATGCGAAAAAAAGGTACAATCTTAAAATTATATACTTACAATAAAAAATAATATTCATAGGATGTACAAGAAAGTTAAAATATCATAAAATTATCCTCAGTGGAAAATAGTGCGGTCAAAATCCGCTCTGATACCATGTAAATTAGTCGGATCCATACTTAAAACTAATTGACAATGAGTGTGGGAGCTCAATTATATATTAGGAGCACTATTGAACTTCCAAAGAACGATGTGGAATAATATCACTATACTCAACACAAATAATTTTTAATAAAAAATGTGGTATAAAGTGTTAAGATACGAACATGTTTGTGAATGATTAAAGCCATATATAATGTGCACAAAAAGATGACATTTTTGACCATATGATGCTATCTAAAATGATAATTGGGGCTAGTAGATGGGTTGCTAGAGTGATTATTTTTGGCGTTCATATGCTTCTGGTGGTGAGTCGTTGAGCTCACCCTTAATGGCGATCTTTAGTGTCTGGGTCTGAATTTTAGTCGTCAGAGACGTCAAAACTGATCGTAAAGTTTATTTTATTTTCATAGTGGTTGTATTTCATCACCTCATGGATAAGACTTCACAAAAATTTCCTAGTATCGTAAGATCTTTCGGTAAGCATGTGTCGTTCGGATAGCAACTCGTCCACCAATGTGTATATTTTTTTTTGTAACTAATTTATGTGATATGTTCATTAATTTTGATGCTCATCATCCTCGTATAAATATCTAACTCAGTATGTGTCATGCTGCCTCAAAATAGAGGTTTCGGATGCATCTTAGAACATATTTTTGGCTCTCCCGCTCCATGATACTCATCTTGGAAAACTGTGTCCACATTTGGGTCTACAGCCACGAACCACGAAGATGGTCCCGTTTGCAGAGTCACTTGGTTTGAGGATAGTTAGAGAAAGGAAAAATTATAGGAAAAATGAATCTCTTAAAAAATTTATCTTATTTTGTCCTGGTTTGGTTTAGGTGGAAAATTTTGTATAAAGTACTAAAACATTTTTTAATTTAAACAAATTTTCCATCCTATTTTCCATCTAACTTTCCATTTAATTTTCCTTCCCCAATTTTCTCTAAACCAAACAAATGATTCCTTCAAAGTTTCCATCAAATTTTCCTTTCCCTCAAATTTTTCCTAAACCAAACACAGCCTTAATGTTCAAACTATTCGATTTATTTTTAAAGTCTTTTCTATAAAGGTAATTCAAGTCAATGACCCATCTTAGTTCATATGAGGTATGAGTTGATTTTAGCTCAAACTTAAATTTAAAATTCACAAATTAAATTATTAAACTATTTTTAGATTTTAAGACCAAGTTCGATTATAAATCAACCGATCTTTCAAATGAGGTTTGAGTTCATGTTAGCCCAAACTTAGGATTTAAACTAACAAATCAAAATTTAGACTAGTTTTAAGGTTTTAAGATAAAACTAGGTTATAAATCATTCAATCTTGGTTAAAATGAGGTTTTATTTGATTCATCCAAATTTTAGATTTGAAACCACAAATTTAGTTCTTAGATTATTTTTGAAGTTTTGGCATCAAGCATGGTTATAGTCAACCAATCTTAGTTCAACTTAGAATTGAATTGATTTTAGCTCAAACATAGGATTTAAAACTCACAAATAGGTTCTTAGACTATTTTCGAGGTTTTATGACCAAGCTAGGTCGTAAATCAACTAATCTTTATTCAAATGAGAGGTTTTAGTTAATTTAATGCCAAAGTTAGGAGTTAAACTCACAAATCAAGCTCTTAGACGTCTTTTTCAAGGTTTTATGACCACGCTTGGTTATAAATCGACCAATCTTGGTTCAAATGAGGTTTGAATTGATTTTAACCCAAACTTAAGATTTAAAACTCATAAATCAAGTTATTTTCGTGGTTTTAAGACCAAGTTTGGTTATAAATCAGCCAATCGTAGTTCAAATGAGGTTTGAATTAAGTTTAGCCCAAACTTATGATTTCAAGATCAGAAATCAAGTTGTTAGACTATTTTTGAGGTTTTAAGACCAAACTTGGTAATAAATCAACAGATCCTAATTCAAATGAAGTTTAACATGATTTTTACTGAAACTTAAGACCTGATACTAAGAAATCAAGTCCTTGGACCATTTTTGAGATTTTATGATTAAATTTTGTTATGAATCAACCAATCTTGGTTGAAATGAGTTGATTTTAGTCAAAACTTACGATACAATCTCAAACCTAAGCTCAAATGAGTTTTGAGTTATTTAACTTCAAACTTAGTATTTAACACTCTCAAAAACTTATTGTTTGAGATTTTTTGAGGTTTTAACACCAATATTGGTAATAAATCTTTAAAATCAAGTTCAAAAGAGGTTTGAATAATTTTAAGCCCAAACTTAGGATTTAAAGCATAACAAACTTAGTTCTTGGGCTATTTTTGAGGTTTTGGCACTATTTAAAACATAACAAACTTAGTTCTTGGGCTATTTTTGAGGTTTTGGCACTAAGGTTGGTTAATTATAATTCTCTTAAAATAAGTTCTGAGACTTGAGTTGTTTTAAGTCCAAATTTAGGATTTAGACTTCATAAACTTAGCTCTTACGCTATTTATGATATTTAGTATCAAGGCTGATTGTAAATCTCAAAAACTAAATTCAAATGAAATTTGAGTTGATTGTAGCTCAAACTAGCATTTAAAACTCATAAAGTAAACAAAAAAGATGGATTAGAAAGAGAAAGCTTTAGCTTCTCTCTAGAAATCTGCATCTCATCACACTAGAAATCTGCATTTCACCTCAACGGTAATCCCACTCATCCACAAGACAAACAACATTAATACCCATAGCCTAATTAAGCCTTTTGTTCACAATGCAAGAAGCACAGGTTCCTTCCTTCGCTAAAACGCTCAACAAGCCGTTCTCTTCTAAATATCCACTGATCAACATTCCAGTCCAGAGTAAAGTAATCCATGAAGGTAAAACCGCACTACTATTCCTTCCCTCAGAAATCAAAGCAAGTGCGTCGCAACTGCAGCATGCAGTAATTGCAAAATTCGCCATCGAGAAACCTAAATCAGAGGAAATCAGGCTTAATACTCAGCAAACATGGAAGCTCACCAGCTCCTTCTCCACATGAAGTTTAGATTGCAGGCATGAGTTAATCCTGTTAGACTCTCTTGAGGGTGTATACATGGAAGCTCGCTAGATCATGAATAAAAAGTTAAAAATTTTAAATTAGTGTCAACCTTTGACACCTTTGCTCACTCGAAATAGTTGATGCCTTGTTGACTTGCCATCATGTGATGGCCCATTTCACATGTTGGTATTGCACCAACTAGTTTTTAGCTTGCGTCAAATTTAAATATCCCCTATGGATGTTAAAAAATTGATGTTTGTCATCTCATACAGTATATCAATGTACTCAAAATGAGGATCTCTATCCTCATTAACCAAATATTAAATCTAAATATTACATTAGGAGTCTCCACTCCTTTTACGCCCATAGTCTCAATATGAGGGTTTCCATCCATTTTAAGTTGAATTACCAAAATATTCAAAGGCTTTGACGACTTATTTTGTGCACATCGACACATTTAACCCAGCCCTCCATCATAATATTTAAATATGGTATCAATTCTTATTCATAACAAGGCAACAGTATCTAGTAGAACCCACATGGTTCTTTCATGTTTCACTTAGAATTTGCATTCACATATCGAGGGACTCTTCCCATACTGGCATGAAAATGCCCATAATTGATAATTTGTCCAATGAACAATATCACCAATTGATCGCATTCAGTACACTGGTACCCAATGTATCTTTGGAGTCATCCTCTAAGTTATACCACTAAAATCACATCTTCGCACAAGGACAACACATTTCCACCATTCCATCTCAAGATTTATGTGTGGCCAACAATCTGAAAGTTACTTAAAACCACTTTATGATTCTCAAAGCTCTCGAGCCGCCCCTACTGAGATAATTCTTTGATTGGGAGTCACCTACTCGTGCTCCATCGAGACCATCACAAATTTTTTAATTTGGTTTCTCAAAGTCTCGATTACATTTTAGGCACACATGCCTTGAAACATATTGATCCGCTCATGAGGTTTCATTCTTAACACCGCTAGATAACCTTGCTTTCCACAACACATCGCTCACACCTTGAAAAAAAAGTTTCCATAAATCCACTAGTTAATCACATTCGCGTAAAAATACAAATTTCTTTTCACACACAAAACAGTAGGTTTGCTTTCACACCAGAAAAGACAAGAACACTTTGCCATATCATACACACACATGTCTTAACAACATCTTGCTAACTGACAAAAGAAAGCAAGTGTTTTTGGTCATTGACACAAAAGACAAGTGGGTTATTCTAAACACTTTTAGTTCATACTTATACGAGTCTCAAAAATAATTTTTTCACAAACAAAACAGACAACTACATTTTCTTCACAAAGTCTTCCTCTTACCACACAAACGTTCAACTCATGGGCCAAGTTTATTATCCCTCTTACATTCGACGTTTAAGGAAATATACTCTATTGTGACACTCCTCGAATCCAAATGTGTACCTCATTCCTCTTTCCTTCATCTTGAGTGGATTGATTTAAGGGACTCAACGTTAATGTTCCTTGAGTACTCTAGCCTTGATTTCTACTGCAAAAAACATCAAACATATACTTTCATAGATCTCTATATAAGGGGGTCTCTTCCCATTCTGAACGTATTATCAAGTTTATATTTGAAAAAGCTTGAGGGGTCACTTACAATTCAGTAACAAACTCACAACACAAACTTAATTTCATCAAACAAGTAACTTTTAAAATTCACAACACAAATTTGGCTCATTTTATCTCAACCCAACTTAGCTCCATGTATCGCTTGTTCGCTCTAATCACAAATCACAATTTAAAGTACATCGTTCAAATCCTAGGAGGGTGATTTCACTCCACTTTTAGTATCAATGCTTCACATCAATTGTTTAACTCAAAAGGATATCATGATTTGAAATCACGCTCATAAAACTTGAAGGGGTCTATTACCGACTCTCAATATTAATTCTTCATATTAAAAGACCATCATAATTTAAAAGAACATAAAAGTGAGTCTCCACTCTCCGAACTCAAAGATTCCAAAAATATCAATAACTCATTAATTATTGCAGGTTATCACCTCACTCTCAACTCAGCGATTGGCCGCACCTGAATTTTAGAGTTCTTTTATAATAGCTTAAAACTTTTTTGTGTTCCTTCCCTCCTTGCACGGTTCCTTTGTCGAATCAACTCTCCAGGGTCTTCATAGAAAGCAAACGGATTATCCTAAAAATTATGATTAATAGACTCAGTGGTAGCTGGTCTCTAAAGTTAGAGCAAGTACTAAACAGTTTAAACAAGAAAGACAGAACTAACAGAGAATAAGTCATGTGCCACGCGATCGGCGAATAAGGTCGTACGTGCGGTGACTCTACAAATAAAAGACAGAAAATTGAAATCGTTGCGCGCTCAGGTTAGTTGACTGCTTATGTGGCAAAATTCTGACAAACTCTAAAATCAATAAAAACTATACAAAAAACTAGCTAGTTACAATTTAACCGGACCGTCAGTGAGCTGTCCTATGTAAATAAATTTATCAATCTTTAGTCACTAACTAGTAGTAAGTTCAAAGTCAATCCACAGAGACTGAGCCAAGAATTCTAATAACCAAAAAATCTTAAAGAAAATTAAAGTACGGATTCTGGGGTTTTTAGATTGAGAAAGTAAAAAGAATAATTGAGTAAGAAATTAGATAGAAAAGCATGTTGTTCAGGTGGTCTTAACTTGTGAGATTATAGATCATTGATATAAAAGATTAAATACTGTTTATGCATTGAATTTAGCAAAATATACATCTCATATTCTAGAGTGTAAACAATTGCTCCTATTTTACATCAATCATACTCTAAAGTCATACTATGAATCTATATGTGTAACATGATTTAATAGGTCGTTAGCTTAGCAACAAGACATATGCAGTTGTGCTACTGCGATAGGGAATTCAGACAAAAGTTTGATGCTTTCGCAAAACTTAGGATATGTTATTATGCATGCTCGATCTAATTTATGTTGGCTTCTGTCGTGCAATTAGATCTTAGCGCCTAGGTTTCATGCAATCACAAACTACGTACATTAGTTGTCATGCAAATCAATGCAGCCATTCAAATTATGTGCAGTAACAATATCAACATAAATAGAATTTATAAGCACAAATTATCACACAATAATCATCACAAGTTTACCACACTTGAACTACACAAGAGAGTTTAGCCACTCAAGGCCACACACATAGATACAAGCAAAATAGTAGAAACAACAATCTTACTCACACCTACGCTAACTTGAACTTTCCTGTAGCTCTCCACTGCTCCCTTAACGATGACCCTTTTACTCTAGTTCTTCACACATGATGTTTTTTTGATTTGCTGATGATTTCTCCTTAATTAAGACCTCTATATATATGTGTAAGGTAGCTTAAAAGTTGAGCTACGAATTTGAGCTTTTCTTCATGTAAATCATCAGAAGATATTCATAAGCTTCGGACTTCTTAGGCTAATCAAAATTAGGATCGACATAAGGACCATTTTAGGAAGATTATCTACCTATAACTTTTGTCGGTGATTTTGGTAGATATACATCGAGATTTAAGCTCTGTACTCTTATAAAAACTTGTAGATAATCATTCTGATCTTTCCATAGCCTTTTAAGTCACGTAAATCAGATATCTAAGCCGAGAGATACGCCCCTCAAAAGTTGGAAATATTTTACAGAATCGATTGAGAAACTGCATCTCCCGTGCGCACGTGTTACTATCCAGCCGCGCGCGTGGCTCTTGCATGCGACAAATGGCCACATCATCTCTTTTTCTTTCTTTCATATTTTGACACATGTCAACCCTCATCCGTGCACATGGAAAAGACCTTGCGTACGGCTCTTTGCGCTCGACTTAGACACTGTCTTCTGTTTGAGTTTCTTCTATTATTCAAAATATGCTCAAAACTGTCTTTATAGCCGTTTCCAAATTAAGACCTAAAATAAATTTGTAATACGAAAATTAGCTAAAACTATTAAATAATACTCAAGAACTGTCTAGAATTATGTGAGTTAAGCATGAATGAGACAGTCAAATTTGGTCTCATCAGATTACAATGAGACGTTTCACATATCGTCAAGCTTACTACAGATTGCTTCTTACTTGCTATTTTCATTGCCAAGAAAATACCCCGAGCACAAGAGAAAGGCGTTCGATTATTAAAAAAGCGTGTACAGACTCAAACAAACATCTCATCAATGGTTTCAAAAATGCAGTGATGCTCTCGTTGCTTATGGCTTTCTGCAAAGTTTAAATGATTACTCTATGTTTACACTTTCCATTGATGACATATCTTATTGGTCTATGTTGATGATGTTGTCATGACTGGTACTTTTGTTGACATGATCATGGCCTTCAAGGCCTATTTGCATGCAGCTTTCAAGGTCAAGGATCTTTCTTTGTTAATGGTCTCTTCCTTAATCAACGCAAATACGCCCTCAACTTGTTAACTGACTCTGGTATTCTCAGTTGTAAGCCGGTTCAGGTTCCTCCTGACACCAAATATAAGTTGGTTCTATCTACTACATTGGCTCTTTCTGATCCTATAGTTTACAGGAGAAATGTTGGTCATCTCGTTTACTTAACGATCACTCGCCCTAATCTTGCGTATGCAGTTCATGTTTTGAGCCAATTCCTTCAGGCTCCCACCATTGATCACCATGCCATTGCTCATCATGTTTTATGCTACATAAAGAGTGCTCCTTCTGCTGGGCTTTTTTATTTGTTGGACTCTGCTCATACTCTCTCAGCTTATTGCGACGCAGATTGAGCCGCATGTCCCGTCTCTCACAGTTTCATTATTGGCTACTACGTTCTTCTTGGGTGTTCCCTTATTTTGTGACATGGGTCCTTAAGCTTATGCAGGACATGGGTCTTTCTGTTCCCTCTTCGATCCCTCTGCACTGTGACAATAGGCGGCTATCCATATTGCCAAGAACCACGTTTTTCATGAACGGACGAAACATGTCGAGTTGGACTATCACTTCATCCGCTAGTTTTTTACCTCCGGTTTTGTTCATCCACGCTTCACTCGCATCTCATCCCAGCTTGTTGATATGTTCACTAAATCTTTACCGGCTCATCTGTTGCCTGATCTCTTCTCCAAGTTTCACGTTTCAAATTATCTCCACGAATCGCTTGCGGTGGTGATACAAGTTAGGGGACAAGCTTGTATTCCTATATAGTTCTAGGTAGCTAGTTGAACTATTAAAGGGATGCCATTTGTTCTTCAGGGACTTGTTTATGAAGCAGGGAACGCTGTTGTAACTGTTTAACAAATTGAGAGGAGGAGTTTGATCCTCAGTGTGGTGAATCTCTCTCCTCTGTTCTATCTTCTCCGGCGAGTTCTACTATTCCAGGCGTCTTCACTGCCTCAATTCCACAGTTATAACAAGTGTCCTTTTAAATGGAAGTAATTCAAAAAGTGTTATATATCTGTCTTTGTGTCCGAGGATGTTTGAACACCTTTCTCTTCAATACATTGTTATATCTAATATGGTACCGATCTCTCCCAACATAAAAAACAATCTGAAATTCAAATCACTTGATAACAGACTGAATTATGGCTTTTAGTACATTAGTCTGAAAACTAGCACACCATAAATAGATTGATAGGGATAATGGAAATGGTGAGGCTTATTGAGATACATATTTGAAAGCTTCCTCTACTTCTTCAGTGGTGCCGTGTAATGCTGCAAAAGTGTCGGAGAAGCTGCTGTATGTGTCAGTCTTGTAACGCGGAGGAGACGTTGCGGTCACGAGTTCCTCTGCAGGTCCAATAACACAATCCTTGCTCGGTGCAATGAAGAGGCCGAATGTTGTTCTCGGCTTTGTTGGATTTGTGACGGCTCTATGCTCCGAGGAGATCAATTTCCCATTGCTAATAATCTGCACAAATTGTGTCATGTTTATTATTTACTATTAAGTGGATCGGCTGATTATATGGTGTTGATTATTTGCGTTGTTGAGTATAGTGATATTATCTCACATCGCCCAGTGGAAGCTCTTAAGTGATCCTCATATATAGTTGGGCTCCCTCACTCATTGTCATTTGGTTTTGAGTGTGGAACCGACATATCTACATGGTATCAGAGTGACTTTGAGTTTGTACCTGCAATTGCCAAGCAATGTTGATCACAAATGCATCGAGTATTGGCTCGATGCCATAACACTCTCCGTCTTTGAAAAACTGCAGGCCATACACATCTCCTTGGTACAGGATGCTCAGCAGATTAGGATCGGAATGTTTGTGTGTTCCCAGAGCCAACTTTGGCTCAGGGCACGGTGGATATCGATTCACAATCACCATCTGCCACTCGCTTCGCTTCCCTCCAAAATAATCCGGCTTCAGGCCCAGCCCTTCACTTATCAGCTCCAACAACTTTGAACCCAGCTTCTTGGTTTCTTGAGAAAATTCCCCGACAATGTCCCTGGAGTCAAACAAGTATATACTTAGTAGTTGTGTGAGGACTTAGCAGCTAGATGAAGGATTATTGGTTGATGGTTAGCGTGAGTTTTACCGGAACTGGGCTGGTTTGGGAGGCCAAAATGGAAGATACTCTTCAAGGGGAGTTGCCGGAAGTCGCAGAATGTCTCGCCAGTAATGATAGTCTTCGGTTTCGTAGTTAAATCCACTGGTGTAGAGCCTCACAGCTTGATTGATGTCTGTGGAGTAAACACTCTTCCTGTCCTCAATTGGCATTTCGAAAAATTCCTTGCACATGCCCATTGCATCATGTAAAGTGGAGACTCCATGGTTGATCACCTGATAACAAGAGAACCCATTTTTTCAAACACATCACTAAATATATCACAACATGTTAGTATGTTGGTTCCACACTCAAAATCAATTGGCAATGAGTGGGAGAATCTAACTATACTTATAGATTAATGTTTGAGCTCAATGAGCGATGTGGAATACTCCCTTATATGCACCAACACAGCACACTGTGTTCTAAGTAAGGCATGTTATCTTTGTGAAAAGGGTGTCGGAACCTGAAAGAATCCGAATTCTTGACTAGCTTGAATTATCTGATGAATGACATCTTCTCGGCCAGGACCATCAGCCTTGCTGAGGTCGATGATAGGAAGTGCCTTCGAGACGGGCGCATCCCTCTGATTGCCAGGCCTTACACCTGGCGGCCACGCGTATTTTTCAGGCATAGTCGGCTCACCAATGTACCAGCTCGATACTAGAGTCTCCATTATTATCCTCTCAACACAGTATTGCTTGTTGAATTCAGAAATTGAACTATTTGATTAATCAAAACATCCTTCAGCTTTTATAGCCAAAGAAAACACCACAGTATGCAAGTAGCTATTGCCAAGTTTTGGTAATATTATAAAACCTAGTACGTACAATAATGTTACCAAGTAGTTTTCAAGGTGTTTTAAAATACAAAGCAATGGTTGTACCATCTCACGAACTATAAAAGATATTCTACTTGACAAACTAAAACATAACTTAGTACTTACCAATAATATCACTTGTCAACACATATATACTAAGGTACAATAATAAGTGACGTTAACAAGACAGCAAGTGACGTTAACAAGACAGAAAATCAAGATGGCAATACTATGAAACGATCAATCAGGGTAGAAAAAATCAACAGAATTAAAAAACACAGTCAGATTTTATTAAGAAATCTTGTACTTGTAACTTGTCGTCTCTCTAGATGAAGACTTTTTTTTGTTGCCCTTATAATTGTCTTGCCGAATGGCATCATGGATAATCAGTAAATAACATGTCGAAACTGAAATCTCGTATGGGAAAATATATATGAGCAAGTAGTGTCACAAAAAATCAAACCATTTTAATTTCGGTCACTTTTCGACTAAATTTTAAAAAAAAAGTGCGTTAATTGAAATTCATATTTCGAATTCAAATCTTAAATTTTGAAACTTAATATTCAATATTAAAAATTTAAATTTATAATATTATTTTTTTAAAATTTAATTACGTTTAGAATATAATTTGAATTTAATAAAAGAAAATTGGTTACTAGTTTTTTCTAATTTTGACATGTGGGGAGATTCACGGTGTAATGAGTTGTATTTTTGAGCTATTTTCAATGATAAATGTATTAGCTTCAATTAAGAAAAAGATAATTAAGATAAATAGGGTTGTGTTTGCGTTAAAAAATGAGGGAATAAAAAGTTAATGAGACTGTATTTGTGTAAGAAGTTGGAAAAATAGAGAGATAATTTTAATTTTTTTACAAAAGCATTCTTTAACAAATTGGCCAACCTAATTTTGTTACCATCAAAGTAAAAAAACTTCCCAAGATGAAAGATTACAACAAACACATGCCAATATCACGTACACATATGACTCAAAAGCGAACATATCTTGTCCAAAAATGTTGAACTTATAAGTTGCCTAACATGAAGAATCCTGCTTTACTTGATGATGTTCGGAAGATTGATGCGTCGTTTTGACACTGTATTCTTTTGGTGCTTCTAGGCTTAACTACTGTAAGAGCTTACATTTTCACCGTGAATTTCTCATTTGGAAATTCAGGTTGGTCCTTGGCTCTATGTAGATGCAACCAACTTTGATTAAATAGTTGTCTGGATATAACTATGATTTTGCACTACTAGAAAATGAGTGGTTTAGCGATACTTTTTTTTATTGTTTAGCGACATAAAAAAGCGTCGCAAAAAATATCTTCGTCGCTTTGGTAAAGTGTCACATAAATTGATGTCGGTAATTTGCGACACTTATTTATGTCGGTGATATGCGACGTTTTTTTTGTGTCAATAATTAGCGACGCTTTTTTGCATCAGTAATTTGTGACGCTTTTATGCGTCGGTGATTTGCGACATTATTTTGTGTCGGTAATTTACGACGGTTTTTGTGTTGGTAATTTATGACGCTATTTTGTGTTAGTAATTTGCGATATTTTTTTGAGTCGGTGATTTACAAAGATATTTTGTGTCGGTAATTTGCGACGCTTTTTTGCATCAGTAATTTGCGAAGCTTTTTTGCGTTGATAATTAGTGACACTTTTTGCTTCGACAATTTGTGACACTTTTTTTGTCTATAATTTTTGACATTTTTTGTATCTATAGTTTGTGATGCTTTTAGCACATTAGCAATTAAAATTACATTTGTGACACTTGTTTATCCATTTGTGGCGCTTTCCAGTGACATAAACTATAAAACTATTCTGAATTAAATTTATACAACATTATAACTTAACGATTAATGAACCACATTATATTTAAAATAAAACATTCATTTAAATTCATATAACATTTACAGAGAACGAAATTGAACACTGCATTCAAGTTATAACTTTTAGGGGAACAACTTCAACTGTGTAGGCACCTCTTTTCTCTACCCAGTAATTCTGGACAGCAACTTTAATTTCTGGCTACAATTTGTTAATATAGTTGGATCTACACTCAAAACCAATTGGCAATGAGTGAGGGAGCCCAATTATATATCAGGATCGCCTGTGAGCATGTAAAGGGCGATGTGGGATAACCACTGCTAGAGTCCAATTATATATCAGGATCGTCTGTGAGCATGTAAAGGGCGATGTGGGATAGCCACTGCTCAACACAGTTCACTCTTCACAAATGAAAGGAATACATGTGGAGGGCTTACAATGACATCTGCAATAAGGAAAAAGACATGGTAATGAACAAGTTTCCCAATTGCACACAATTGGTAAATGAAGTCTTGATTTCATTTTCTTATTCCAACGTATACCGAAAGAATGTCAATCAAGTTAGTGCATTACATGGGAGACTACCAAACAAGGATTGACTTAATAACAATTTTCTTCATCTACTAAAAGGAAGTGGTAAGATTAAAACTGAAATCAGTAACAAATCAAATAGTAAATGAAAAAAGGAAGTTTGGAGATGATTGTGATGTTTAACTAACCTGCTGTGGAGCATTGTAACCGCAGCGCAGCGCCCATGCTGAACCCTCCATCATCAAATTTAATTGAATTCATACCAAATGGCGAATTTCTTACATGTAGTGCATGCAAAGCCCCCCACTAGCGGCACACGTCGGGTAGGAGCAATTGGGCAGAGCCATTTGATCTGCACGAGAAAAGAAAATAATTTAGCCTCAAAGAGTAGGAACTTCTATAGTTTCAAAAACAAAACCGAGTTTGTTTCTAGTAGACAATGCTACTGAATTTCCCTTCTTCCATTGATAAAAGTTGTTGATACCAGTGAGTGTAGTAGTTGTGATCTTAGTTCCAGAATGTTCACAGTTCTTTATGAGGAAAGGATGACGACTGTCAATCTATAACTTGATCAAATTCGGTTCTGAAACCCTAGCTTTTGGAACTGTCTCAACAAATTCTTCCTCTTGCACATTCTCAAACATATCAGTCATTTTCAATCAACAGATGAAAACGATTTCAATCGATCAACATATTTCAGACGATTCTGAGTTACCGAAGCAACAAAAACTTCCAAGAACCAACCAAGATTTCGCAAGATTTATTCAAGAATTACAAACTGAAATTCAACTTCACACATCAAGAATTCAGTCGGAAAATGAAAAAGGAGAGCTACGATTTACCGATTAACCTGGCTCTGATACCATGAGAGAATCGTAAATAAAGCTCCTCTTCCATTGAATTGACGATCAAAGTTGAATTGATAACGAGAGGAGATGGGATATTTATACCCAGAGCAGGGGAAGAGAAGAACAGAGAAGAAGGAAGAAGAAATGCAAAACGACGCCACTTGGATCAGGGCGCGCTTTGCATTTTAAAAGATCATACAAACGACGTTGTGAGCTCATAGAGAGGTGACGTCGTTTGGCACAACCTCCTTCAGCAGCAGCAGCCTAACTTCCTTCAACAGCAGTAGCCTGACCTCCTTCAGCAGTAGCAGCCTGCACAGAGTCGTCTGTGCATTGAGACTTTGCAATATTCATCTTCTCGAGCTACAAAAAAAGTAATCGCTTGTTAGGGATTGCAGCAGTTCTGATCCTTAATTTTAGCCTTACAAAAATACAGAAATGATATGTCAGATCGATGAGAAGGTGTCGCGACGCTCGTCGAGGAGAGGCGGCACTCACCGTCGATGATAGTGTACAGACAATCGGATTTGGCCTTAAGTATGCCTATTTGGATGATGAATTCGAAAGCTTAGTCCATGAGTTCTCTGTTGCATCCAGCGTTCGGCTCGGTGTTATAGTTGAAAAGCTCTAGATCCATTGCACGGTATTCTAATCACGTCGAAGCTCACCGCCATCCGATCCTGCAGGTTTTATGTTTGGTAGAGGAGTCACGATCAAATAAGACGAGATTTGGGTTTCCTCTTCTACAATGATTTTTTTTTTCTTATTATTATTTTTTCAAAATTGTGTAAATTTTTAGGATTGTTTTATATTTTTAATTAAATTTATAGTTTAGAGATTCTTTAACTGTCAAAATATACACAAAAAATGTCGCAAAAGTTGAAAGTGTTTTAGAGCGTCGGTTAAAAGTGTCGTTAAACAACGACGCTTGTGTAAGCGTCACTGAAAAGTGTCATTAAATAACGACACTTGTGGAAGTGTTATTGAATAGCGTCATAAAGTAGCGACACTTTTAGAAGTGTCACTGAAAAGTGCTGCACAGTAACGACGCTTGGGAAGCGTCACTGAAAAGTGTTGTAAAGTAATGACGCTTTCGAAAGCGTCACTGAAAAACATCGTAAAATAATGACGCTTTCGTAAGCGTCGCTCAAAAAGCGTCGCTAAACCAGGCATTTTCAAGTAGTGTTGTGATGCTTCAATCTTTCTTGTTCAAAACAAACCCTATTCCTGTAATATTTCCTTTAGAATTAAAAAAACCCCTGACTTGAGTCCAGTGTTGACTATTTTGAAGAACACAAAGTCATCATTTGCAAGATGGACAGTGCATCACTGAACTCATATAATATCATATCTCCTTATTTTTGGAGTCTCCTGAAGTGGAACATTGAAAAAATTAACAACAGAATACTGATTCGTGGCCACATCAATTTTTGTAGCCAACTTTTAACGAACTGCCTCTAAAAAGTGAGATACAGGTTCAATCAAATCAACCTCATTAAAATGTTTTGTAAGAAGATTGTTTGTGATTCTTCCAACTCCAGAGCCACGGTCAAGGGCAACTAAGTGGCAATTACGATGTCCCGAAAAAGTGAGTTAAGAAAGGCTTCACTATCCTTAATATCTTGGTCATTCATGGTCGTAGCTGCCAAGCACCCATCAAAATATGTCTCGACATTCTGCCAGTAAGCAACACCAATGTGGTAGTACCACTGGTTTGCATCATCTCTGGTGGCTTCTCGTCGCATCTTATCTGCACTGTTAAAGATATGGTCATCGAAATCAATGCCGAAAAAATTCCATCTTCAAGAAAGAGAGAGCAAGCACCTTCCTCTTCGAGAATACGCAATTGGAAGTGGCTAGAGTCCGAAAAAGTGGAAGAGGCACACACTTATAGAGAGATAAATGAATGGTAGTAAAAATAAGAATGAGGTTGTAATTTTTGAGAGATTGAGAAAGAGATGTGTTGTAGGAGGTTGTGTTTGTGAAAATTTATATTTGTGGAGGGACAAATACTATTTGATGAAGTTGATCAATAGTGGATAAATGATATTTGATGAATCTATGTGAAGTCTAACTATTTAATAGGAAAGAAGAATTTTTCCAAAAACTTTCTGACGACTTTCCAGCCAATATGTGTTAGTTGAGAGATACGACGAACCATTCGTTGGAGTTGATCAATAATCCATGTGAAATCCAATTAGCCAATATAAAAAAAGGATTTTTCTGATCATTTTTCGGCCACTTTCTAGCCAACATGTGTTTGTAGAGGGATAAAACGCACTACCAAAAAATACTAGTTTTTTACGCTGGTAGAAAACTGATCGGAAATTTGTGGTGGTTTTCCAGCCAATTTTTGGCCAAAATTGATATTTTCTAATAAAAATATATGTAATTAAAGGCGGAATAAAAAGTGGTCAAAATAGGATTAAAAATAAGTAAAAAAATATTGGCCAGAAAATGACTAGAAAAGTAAAGGAAAAGTGGGATTAAATAAATATATAAAAAGTGACCTGAAAACATCACTAAAAATAGTGGCCAAAAAGATGACCGTGAATGGCCGGAAAACATCACTAAAGAGTAAATAAAAAAGTTGATCAAAAACTAGCCAAAAAAATCACTACTATACATAAGCATTACGAGTTACGATAGTGCTAATATGATGTTTAAGACGACGTTTCAAAAGCGTCGTCTAATCTATTGTCGTAGTAAGTCAAGAGTCAAAAGCGCCGTTTAAAATCAAATAGTAGATGGCGCTTGCATTCAAAAAGTATTGTCTTAAGTTTCACAACAGTTCTAGATAAAAAGCGTTGTCTTAAGTTTAATAAGAGATGACGATTTTTATCTAGAAGAGTCGTCTTAAGTTTGAATCTTCAGACGGTGATTTCAATAATAATTGTCATCTTTTGACGAGACTTAAGACAACGGTTTTGGTGAACAAGTGTTCTCCGTTATATTATTTTTTATTCTTATGTGTGACTTTACAAAGCATTTTCAAACTAAAAGCGCCTTATGAAGTATTTTAATAAATGATAATTTTTTATATTCTAAAACTGATGTGTCACAAACGGTGGCTACACAACAGGTCCATTAACATTACTTGTTTCGTCTATACACATTAGCTCCACTCAGAGCCAAGCTTGAAATTGAAAGACGAAGGAAGTTAATAATCATCCTCCGGGGGATAATCATCAATCTCAATCATGACTAGGGGAGAGTATTCGGTTAAAACCGAACCGAATAATCAATTCGGTTAACCGACCGAATTAACCGAATTTTAAAAATGTTGATAAATAACCGAACCGAATTATATGGTTAACCAATAATTCGGTTATCGGTTAAATATCTAATTAGAAAATATATTCATCAAATTCTGATATCACTATTATGATGGATAAAAATTAAAAAATATATGAATTTATATATTTTAATTATTTTAATATTGAAATCAAACTAGTTTTTTTACTTTTTCTAAATTGTTTCTGATTTTTTCAATTTTTTTGAATTATTTACCATTTATATGAATTGTGTTTGATGAGATACTAAAACGCATAGTTTAAAGCCCCGCTTCGTCGTTTCGGGCCGACCGCAGGTGCTCTGGAGTGCATCCTAGAGTAATTGGGCCTTGATATTTGTTATCTGCCAAACAATTTCCTCATTTTGAAATATCTCAACTTTATTTACAGAATCCATACACATCTTCATCAAAATTCTAAACCACGGATCGTCATCCTCAACGAAATCCGTCCATCGCCATCTTCGTCCACTTCCTGCAGCAATGGCGAACTCCGCCCCAACCCGCACCCTAATATTCGCCTACGGAACCCTCAAGCGCGGCTTCCCCAACCACAACCTCCTCCTCGATCTCATCTCCGACAAAGACGCCGCCTTTCTGGGCACCCACAAAACCTCGACCCCCTTCCCGCTCATCCTCGGCCCCCACGGCATCCCTTACCTCCTCAACGTCCCCGGATCCGGATTCAGAGTCTCCGGCGAGGTCTACTCCGTCACGGCAAAGGCGTTGATGAGGCTGGACGAGCTGGAGCGAGTTGCGATCGGGCATTACGACCGGCTGCCGGTGGACGTTTTGGGCGAGGAGGATGGAGTGAAGGTTGGGGCGGAGGCGTATTTCGGAGGGAGGAGTTTCGGGGAGGAGATGTGGCGGAGGCGGAGTGGGGCGGCGGTGGAGGAGTACACCGCGGAGATGGCGGAAGGGTATGTGAAGAAGGATGAGAGAGTTGGTGGAAGCGAGTGTATAATGGATGATATTCGGAACTTTCTAGAAGCTTCTGCACAGCCTTCTGGATGAGTTCTTGGAGGTCTGTGTATGTAGGTGATGATTTTTGCACATTTGATATGAATGTGGAAATTCTTCTGTGAACTTGTTGATGCAAATTATCAAATACTACACTTCAGTGATCTTCCCATTTTCACATTCTGCTGATTTGAGTTTAAAGCTTGGTTTTATTATATCTGCCATTGTTTCTATGTCAGAGAATTGAAGCATTGCATAATCATTAAGTTTATGGTAGAATTGGCCGCCAAAGAGGGTGAGGGGTCAATCTGTGATAGTCGGATATGTGCGTCGTAATTTACATTTAATAAAAAAACTACACTTTATAATTTCTACCCTCTTTGACCATCTGTGAAATGTTTGAGTAGTGAATTGGCATGATCCTTTCCATCAGTGTTAGAGTCAACTTTGTGACAGAAAATCATCAGTCTCTCGTTTACAATAATTTACTTTTTGTCTTTTGCAAGATTAATCGACTTTGTCATAGAGAGTCTGGACAGCATCCTCATCCGAAACAAGATTATGAATTGATCAGTGAAGAATAATGAAGGATGAGAATACAAATTACTAAGAAACAATACAATGCTGAGAATGAAGACAACTTTGAGAATCAAATTTCATAAACAAATTCCTCATACTTGTCTGCTTGTTGTTTTTCTAGAGCAGCTTTTTTTCTCAGGTCCATCTGAAGCTCTTTACTGATCAAGAATTTCGGACTGGGCATGAGGGTGGCCGGAGATTCTGTCGGTGTCCCAAAGCTGCAGTCTCCTATCATCGATTGCCCTCTGATCATGTCCACATATCCATTTCCCCTCATAATCACCATGTTGAATGGAATTTTGGCCGCGTAGTGCTCCCTGTCCTTTCTATGGTGCCTGCCAAACATTCCAAATCACGCCCATAAAATTCTGAAGCTAAAACTGTGTGTTATTTTAAGTAAATACAGACCTGTCGAAGATGACCCAAGTAGGATGAAGCTTGGTGATTTCCTCCACGACGATCAGGTGCCTCGGGTAGCCTTGTCGTGTTTTTATATGCGGCACAACCTGAAAGTTTTTCAAATCTCAATATTAAAACTTCTTTTTCTACCTTAACTTGGTATCCACTTTTTTACCAGGTAGAGTTATGTTTCTCAAATCTCACTCTACCTCATATCTTTTGCAGATCTTCATTATTGCATGAAGCTTCAGGTGCTTAATGTTCATTTTCGGAAGCGCTGACAGATCTTTGTTGGGGTATGTCCAAATATCCGTCCACACCTTAATTGACACTGCAAGCAAATTCGCATCCTCGAAAATTCAGAAAGACAAAAAAAAAAAAGATTTATGAGTAATAGTTTAGTTTGATATTTTCTGACTGACAGGGGATATTGAGAAAAGGCATGATGCCGAGCAGCGTGACAGTGCAGAACTTGCTGTGGACGATATTCTCCAGAGCCCAAATCAGCGGCTTAAAGTCGAACTCCTTTGTAGCATTACAAACTATAACAGCATTTCTAGGAGCCATAGCGGAACCTGGCGATCCTCTGTACTTATCATCTACCATCAAGGTGGTAAGCGTGCGATCAGCTTTATAGAGATCTTTAAATGTGCTAACCATTTCTGAGTAAGCTGCAAACTTCGAGACAAAACGGGCAGGTGTGAATTTGAGAAATTGAAGTGCCAAAGGGGAAGGCTATACATTGCGTTTTGCTTTATATATATACAGTGACATTCTGAGAAACCAAGGGAAATTCTTGCTTGCATTTGATGATAACAAGGAAAACCTTCCTATGTTCTTGATGCAGAAAACAAGAGTTGTTTCAGGGTTTTTGGGATCAAGACGAGTCAAATGCATAGGAAAGATAAAGAGGAGAAAGATGCTGTTAGTGAGCTTACAAATCCAATGAAATGGAAGTCAGCAACTCCCAGTATACCGACAAATAGAGTAGAAACTATTGAGCAAGGTCGTCAGAAACAAGCCGAGATTAGTCTGGAGAGAAATATAGGGTGGATACTGACAAGTGCTTACACAAAATGTCTGAAACTTCTTGTGGGTTTATTTGGAGTTTGGCGCAGGTGGTGTAACCCAGGGCCATGGTAACAACTGAGTATCAAGGAATTCCCAGTTCTCATAAATTTGAATGTGCAAACTTGCGACAAACTAGTCCTTGGTGATTCTGACAAATCGATACATGTGTTACAAACAAGAATCTGCAATGAAATTAAATATAGATATGACTTTTATCCTGTGCACCGACTCATCCGTGTAAAAAAGCTTGCCTTTGCTTCAACATGTCAAAGAATACCATTTTGCTGCGGATGTGTCAATCATGTTGACATCTGACCCAGTTCTCAATATCAGAGCATGCTATTTTGCAGATCGCTCATTAATGTTGAAGCCATGCTCTTCAATGAAGATATGTCCTGTTGTGCCTGCCATATGGAGTCCTTGGTCATTACTGAATCGAAAAATTCTTGATGATACAATTGATAGGTTGTAGTTTAAAATGTAGTATTGACTAGCAGTTGCTTGGAGTTTGGACTTTGCATATATGATGATAGGTAGACATTAGACAGGTAATGCACGAATTATGGCATTAAAACAAGGGGAAAAATCCAAAAGTATCCCTGAACTATCAACGTTTATCTAATTGTGGTCAGAACTACCACGATTTCCAAAAACAGTGCATTGAAAAAAAATTGAATTGATTTTCTAAAATAAAAATTACCATTACATTCATAAACTAATATTATTGTAAAACTTAAATTTGTGTGCGAAAGTTACGTCGTTTAGTTATCAAAATACATCATTTTCTTTATGTGCGCAAGACAATATAATTTATTTTGATAGCCACACAAATTTAAGTATTATAATAATATTAGTTTATGAATGTATTGGTAAATTTTATTTTAGAAAATAAGTCCAATTTTTTTTTCATCACACCTTTTTTGAAAATCGTGGTAGTTCTGACCGCAATTAGATAAACAGTGGTAGTTCAGGGTCCTTTTGAATTTTTTTCCTTAAAATAAGGATATTTACCTGGAAAGTGATCCGGTTAATGAGGTCACTAGCAGATATATCAAAAATATCATCCGAACCACGACCAAAGAGATCTGAACTCGATATGGCAGTAGAACCCTGGAGGATTGAAAATGTACATTAAGGTGATGAACTCGCAAAGGGTCAAAAAGTAGATGTCTCATCATTTCAAGAAATTCAAGTTTTTGGAGCTTTAGTTCTGGTCATATTGCTACAGTCAACACATTTTAAAGGACAAAGTGAGCATTGCAAATGGTGAATAGATAGAGTGGTAACTACCGAGAACTTCTGCAGGGAGGCTTGAGCTTCTGAGTCACCAGATTTGTTCTGGTCCCCAAAGAATTGTGCAGATGATATGGATTTTGCATTAGAGAACTTCTTTCTTGCTTCGTCAGTTTCCTCAACCTGATCAAATACAAGAAAGAGAAAAGAATGATTGACGATCAGCAATATGTGACATGATAAGTGGACAAGAAAGTAATATTTAATTTTTCAACGGCTTACTGGAGCTTTTGACACACCCATGCTCGCTTTCTTAGGGAAGCCATTGTCCATTCCAAAGTCTGAAAAGAAATTAGAAGATGTTGGCGGAGTAACATGGCTGATAACTGATGAGGCTCCATTACTGGCTCCAGTAGACGGAGCATTGTCCGAGTACTCAAAACGAGATGCAAATGAGGAGCCATTTGTTGTGGGTTTGGTACTGGTCTTGGTCGAAGTGGGAACAGATACAGGTGGCTCTTCAGGCCTTTGATCATATAAATTTTCATTTGGCTGCACATAAAATGCCAGCTCGTCACGAAAAAGTCAGAAGTCAAGTAAAGACATCAATAAGAAACGAATAGCAAATGTTCTGTAAAAATGCAACACACAAAAATGTTCCAATTTAAGAAAAGCTCAATACCTTTGTGGTGAGCTTCCGAGCGCCCAGTCCGCCAGTCTTTCCGGTTTTTCTTGCACCAATAGGCTTCTTCGAGGGATGCGTCGCAACTGGGTGGGAAACCTTAGGGGCCGGGGCCGCTGTCACTTCTACTGTTTCAAATCTTTCGAAAGAACTTTCTTTGGGAGGCGGGGTAGTCTTCACATGACCATTACGAACTGGAGCTTCTTTAGGCGCAACAGGTGATTCCGGTAGACCAAAATCCTCAGCTACACCACTTTTAGAAACTTCTTTTGCGAGAAGTTGCTTGTATAACTCAGCTGCTCTTGATGTGTACTTCGCCTCTACTTTGCTCCCATCAATCCATCCATGCTGCTTGAAGAAAACATGCGCTCGGCTGTTTCCTCCATAGCTCATCATCTTCAGTTGCTCCGGCGACCACGAATCCAAGTTGGTCGACCTACAGAAAATCAGCAAACCTCACTTACTTACCGCTCCACAGATCACAAAACAATCCACCACACCAAGAAAATACACATTTATGTTCCATTACATTCTCCTATCAAACAAAATACATTCAACCAATCATCACATGTCATTACACAACTAGTCGATCTATCCATCCTGTTGAGCAATGGCTATCCCACATCGCCCTTTACATGCTCTCAGGCGATCCTGATATATAGTTGGGTTCTTCCACTCATAGCCAATTGGTTTTAAATGTAGATCCAACTATATTGACATGGTGTCAGAGCGGGTTTTCGCCGCACCATCAAAGGCTCTAGTTGGGCTCCCTCACTCATTGTAGATCCAACTATATTAACACATCTAATAGCAAATCCATGAACCTAATATAACCACAATGCCACAACACACATACACACAGATCAACAAGAGGACCAGCAATCCTAGGTCAACTTATTCCACCCACTGCCACACATCAATTACCATTATAGAAACATAATCAAAATCAAAGGTATCTTCTTTTCTCGGTGACAACATTAGACAATCCGAATTCGACACACTCACCGGACGAAGCTGATGTGAACACCTAAACTCCGATGGACAGCGGAGCAATCGATACAGAGAAAGATCCCGTAAGTGACAGAAGCCCAAGTAGGGTTTTTGGCATTACAATCGAAGCAAATCTGTAAAATTGAGAAACCGCAGATCAAAATTGCGATTCAAAATCAAAACTTTGATATCTGATAATTCAACAGAATTCAGATCGTGACCAGATCTGAGAAATCTAGATTTGAAATCAGACATTGCGGGGTTGGAGACGAGATCAGACCTTGTTTTCGGGCTTCGATTTCAGCTTCCGGAAGATGGCGGTCTTGTCGGCGTAGGCGTCGGAAGCCATCGCGGGATAGAGGAGAGAGAATTTGTCGACAACTTCCGCAGGTAGAAAGTTTGGTCAGCGGACGGTATTTATATTATTTGAATTTATTTAATTAATTAAATTTGAATGAGTTTTTTAAATTTATTATAAGATTATGAGTTAGATTGTCATTTTAGGCAGCGGTAAGCAATCAAAATGATTATTATTTTCTTTTATAAATTAATATTTTATTATATATTAGTATGTGGTTGATGAGTGGCAGGGCGGTCCGGAGAATTTGGAGGCCTGGTGCGAAACCAAATTTTGAGGCCTCTAATGACCAAAAACACGTAGAAAAAATGGTGAATACATTTAATTATGAAGTTTACAATATATTTAGTTATTACTGAAATGAAGCTTTGATGATTAAATAGGATATAAATATAATATTGTAGGTTGAAGTTCTCAACTCTCTTTTATTATTGAGCCACTATTCCTATTGAACAGAAAAAATTCAAGGAATTGAAGAAAAATGAATACAAACCCAGAAGATCTAGGCACATGTGAAACATATAAAGTTTTTAATCATGATATGATGTCTTAATTAAGAATAAATGCTTCATAAAGAACGTGAAAAAAATAAGTTTTGGGTCATTCGAGGCCTCACCTTTTTATGAAATGACATAATTCGTAGTTCAAATTTGTAATTGTATTATTAATAATCCACAAAAACTGTTGATCGAATGCATGTTAGGAATTTTTTCTTAAAATTATATTGATGTGTGAAACTAATTGTAAGGATGAAATTACCTATTTTTATGTAAATATAATCAAGTTTTTATTGAATCAAAGGAATAATTTTTCAAGTAATCATTTTCTTTAAAATTCTTACACGCATTGTATGAGTGATTCTTAAATGGACTGTATATATCACAGTGAACAGTATAGTTATCACGTCGTTAGGGCGAGTTGCGGCGCTAGACAACCGCCAGGACGACTAGTCGTTATGTCGGAAGACTAGTCGTCCTACGACGTTAAGTCATTCTTCATAAAGATTTAGCATATGTATTGTTAGTTTTAATAATTTAAAACAAAAAAAATATAATTTAGTTATTTAAACTCAATTAACATAGTATTTTTAAAACAATAAGGGTCAAATTGTATTAATTTGGAACTGGTTTGTAATATTAAGTAGTTAAGCTCAATCATTACAATATTCTATAAAATTTTGGTTTAAATTATATGTTTTAATACTTTAAGGGCCTAAGTGTAATAAAAAAATTTCTCCTTCTCCCCCAACGAGCAAACCCTACTTCTGCCGCCATAGTTTTCCAACATCTCCAGCTCGGAGAACATTTTCTCCAATTTCAGCATCCCAATTGATTTCGGAACTCTCTGCAGTGGCGTTCAATGAGCTGGGGGTCTGGGGCTTTGCCACGTTAATGGTGTCATCGATTTGGAGGCCTCCCTAATTTGGAGGCCCGGTGCGGCTGCACCGCATGCACTGCCCCAGGGCCGGCCCTAATGAGTGGTGACAAATAATTTGATCCATTCTGACAGATGAATTTTTGTCGTACTTTATTTTCGTTTCATTTTTCAGTGATAAACATGTGTTTTTGGATTCAGATTCTCTGCAATTCAAACCGACATTTATTTTATTGCGTGTAAAACGATGACATTTTGATGTATTTTTTTCTAACAAGTACCCTTTATCTTTGAAACTTTGCCATAAAATATAAGCTAGCAATTTATTTAAAACTAATATATTACAAATTTTAAATTTAAATAATATAAAGATTGAGCTGAGTTTAGGTAATGAAGTTGCATCTAACCGACTAATCAAAACATATAGATACAGATTTGAAGTATAGATCATCAATGGTTGGTCAAGGATGGTGAAACCTTCAAAATGATGGGGGAAGCTAGAAGCTTTGTCTTCAATTGGTCTTTTTAGAGAGAAGATCCGGTGCTGCGCAGCTATTCGCTGTGTTCACAGCGAATAGCTGCGCAGCACCGGATCTGAATCCGTCTTTTTAGGAAGTTTATTCTCCTTCTTTATCTCGTTTTAGTATTCTAAAATAATCTACTTTTGTCAATCCGTTGTTTAAAAAAATATTTCATTTGAATTCAAAAATCACTGTCTTAAATAGAGGTTGAGGTATGACTAGGCTGGATGCCCAGTCACCTGAAAAGCCATGCCAGACACGTGCTTTCACCACTCTCTATAAAAGCTATTGGATTTATTTGAACCGCTAAGTGAGACAAGTATTTATTCATCATATGGCACCTCTCTTTCTAATGAGAGTATAGGGATGATGGAATTACTACTCAAAACAATAGTTGAAGTGAGAGAATTAGACCATTGTGTCATTCAATAGAACGACGACGTTTGGGACTGATGAAATCATTCTCCCTTATCTAAAACTCATACATGTTTTTCTTCTCTTCTTATTTCCCCATTCAATTTTTCTTCCATTTCTCTCATCATGTTTGCACACCAATCAATATTTTTCCATGCCCTTCTACCGCCGCAGTCTCAGCCATTGTCCCCTTCTGTCGCCGCATGCTTTCACTATCTCAGCCTCTACCGCCTCTAGCCATCACATCCTCTTGTTGTTGAATCCCGTCGCTGCCAACGTCCTTCCTCTTTGACTGCACCCACCATTAGAAAATCTAGGTATGTATTCCTTTACATTTGATTATGTTTGCTTATATACAAATGAAAATTATGATGAGTTTATGTTAACAACGTCGTTGAAAGTAAGTGTTACGATCATAAAATTCCTAATTCAATCAAACAAGAAGTGCAAGAACCTGGCATTTTGAATATTTGAAAAATTGTTAAAATGCAAGACTAGCTAGAAAAAAAAATAAAAAGAAATTACTGGACAGATGCACAGTTCATGTTGTTGTCTTGTGAATGTGTTGATCATCGATTTGAGAGATAAATTATGTGATGAACCAAATTCAACAAAATATTCAACCTCATGCATCACGATACTATGGCAAAGCTTAAACAAATGCTCCTATATGAATATCATCCTATCCTTTAGCCAATAGTAAGAATTCTTTATGTCAACATACGATATACAAGTAAAGAGAAAGAACATACGCATTAACGATCAATGGTAGAGAGTTCAATCTAGGCAATCTAGTTCACGCATCCCTAGAGTATGTTTGCCACATAAGTACGCACGATATATGTTTGATTACTACTCAACTAATTGATATTGACCCAAACTTTCACAATTAGATCAATAATAGAAATCATGCAACAACACATTTATTCATTAAGTTAGTCATACAACAATTCAATCATCTAACTGAATCTCAATTAACACACATGAAAAATATGAATTTCAATAAGAACATCTCACAACATAATCATAACCTATTCAACTAAATTGTACGCGAGAATTTAGTCACGAATGACTATAGAAAAACATAAAATATTATAAGTAAAAACAATCCTTACAAATCAAACTCGTTCCTTCCTCCGATTACTTTTCTTACTGATCTCCACTGATGTCTCTGGGACGAAACCCGAAAAGAATCTCAGACCTTAAAGAGAGAACTCCGAAGAGACTTGATTTTTGATGTCATAATTAAATAAGGGAGTGAGACTCTCTATATGTAGTGTTATTTCTAGTCCAAATTTGAGTAGAACTAGGATTTCTCTCTTTGACAAGTCTTCTAGCTTGTTTCCTTGTGTCTCTACACGAAATCTCTCAAAATTCCTCCTGTGGTGAACCAAACTTGGCAAAACATACAATCACATGCACTAGAATACTGTGAAAAGCTTAAATAATTACTCATACCCTAATATCATCATACACCTTGGCCAACCATATGATTATATATATGGCAACATATGAGATAGAAGCACAAAAGAAGAACATACACATTAACAAAAAGTGATTGGGAGTTCAGTCTAGATAATTCGGCTCAAACATATCTATAACATGTTCAATACATAACCACGCACCATATGTTTATTTGATACTCGACTCATTATTATTGCCCTTAACCTTTACAATTAGATCTGCGATAGAACAATTAGGAAAAAAAACATTGGTTGGTCTGGCTATGTTATTAAACAACATTCATAAAGTTTGTCATGTAACAAAGTAATCATCTAGTTGAAGTTCAATAAACATAACATCAAAACATGAATTTCATTAATACTAATAATCTCACAACACTAATTCATAAGTTATTACACATGAACTAGATAAGGAAAATCAGCCACAAATGGCCATGGAAAGACACATGATAAGGTAAATAGGAACAACTCATACAAACCAAACCACCTCCTCCTTCCCCTAGCGATTTCCCTTGATGTCTTGCACTTGCGGCCTTGGTTTTAAATCATAAACAATTTTTTTACTAAGAATCTTGGGATTGCACTGCTTGATGGAACAACACACTTGAAAGAGGGGGGTTGGGGGGCCTCCTTATATAGCTTAGGGATGTCAACAATCTTAGCACTTCACGAGTTGCTAAGTGTCTCTAATTTAAATATCTAAGAAAGAATCTAGAAGATCGAACTTGATAATATAAGAAATAATAAACATAAGTCTTAATTCAAATTTTTGAAGATTTTATCTACAGACTTTGATTACACTATTGGCTCAAATCCGTCAAAAATTATAATTTTTCTACTCTTAAAAAGTGTACATGTTTGTTTTCTCTTTCTTTAGCGATTTGAATAATTAAAATTGGACATCCGGTGTGAAAGTTATGGCTCCAAAAAGTAGAACCTGATTTTTTAAACATCAGCGTCGCGCGCCATTAATGATTCAATGGGCACTCAGCCGTGTGCGCGGCCTGTTGGTGAGTAAGCTTCTTAACTTCTTTCTTTTTCATGACATGTGTCTACTTACTGCCATATCATCGTACGCGGGGCAACAGTGCTTAGCGCACAACTGTACACTCGACTAGATAGTGACTTTTGTCCTTCGATTTGATTTTTTCCGTCTTTTGCTCATAAAATTCTTTTTTTAGCATATTTTGCATCAAGCCCTAAAATTGTCTTGAAACATGATAACTAGACAAAACGTTAATTCTAAAGTACACAAAATAATTTGGTTTCATCAAATACTCACACTATCTCTTGATCGTCCTCAAGCATGCAATAAAACAAAAGGAGTGTAGGACATCAAATATCACATCATGTGTAGTTCAGTTTTAATGTATCCTTATCTCATTAACTATCTAACATCCAAACCTACAACTCAATTAACATGTCAAATATCTAATAAATAATCATGATAAAAGCAAATTCATCAGCATAAACCTTACTTAGCTTGTCGGTATGCACCTGACTTCCCGTGTGTTGCCCCGCTCAAAGACTAATCAATAATAATAATGCCAATAATATGAAATTGGAAGAGAATACATAATTAGTCATGAAAAAACATTGCATACCCTTCACCTATCCGATATACATAGGGATACCCAAGCTGTTATTTCGCTCCATGTCTGTGGAATATCAATTGAAAACTTAGCACACAAATTTATATTCAAAGGAGATTGACGGTTTTAACTTTTATAAGATGTGCAAGAATACAATATTTTCCTATGGCTCTTTTAAACTAGATCTTTTTTTTTTTACTCTTTGATTCTTTTGGACTTTTAGGTTGAAAGATTTTTTTTAAGAGCAATGTCATTAAGAGAAAAAATGTCACTTATACCATACAATTTTAAAAATAGTTTTAATGGCTTTTTGAAGCATTTCAAGGTTTCAAATCGAATCTTCTAATTAAATCATAAAAATTCATCAGATCTGTATGAATTAAATTACTAGAATGTAACAGAAAGCATATATCAAGACTTGGATTTAAAAAAAAAAAAAACAAGTTTCTGATGTGAGATTTGACAAAAACTATTCTATTAACAATAAAGTTCTGACTTCCCACTGCCATTAAAAATCAACAGTGTCCTCACACTTCAAAATCATAAACATAATGAAAGAAAAAAGATGATGGTAAAGGAAGAACCCAAAAACACAAGCTGGTCAAACTAAGCCTCATGAGTCATATGCTGACTAGTCTAGTGATGAGATTTGATCTCATTTATGCTTCATTATCCTAATTCTCAAACATTCTTGACTGATATTTAATGGTTTTAACCAATTTTTTTATTCAAACTTATTTTAGGTTTTAATATAAATACGTGTTAAAAGGGGCTGTGTTAGAGCAAAGTTCAGATAAAGAAAGAAAATTAGACAGAAGACAATAGTCAACCGAGCGCAAAAGTCAAGCGCAGTGGATTAATGCCGCACACAGGGTGACGTGGCTAAGGATTGACACGTGCCACATAGAGAAATGAAAAGAGAAGCTGACGTGGACATTGACCGAGCGCGAGAGCCTTGGACACGACACTTAAATGACATGGGCACACGTTGAATATTTGTTTCCGACTCTAATATGAAGAATTCTTTAATACTTTGCGAAGTGTAACTTTTAGGACAAATTTTCGATTTACGCTGTTCAAACGGCTATTGAGGTAATCAATCTTTTCAGTAAGAAACCCGCATTAATTTGAGTCTTCTTATTTGTCAAATTGTTAGGTTACTAATATGTAAATAACTTAGTCTCTATGGTTAGACTCTGAACTTACCACTTGCTAATGAGGTCAGGTATATAAATTCATTTGCATAACGCGTCCCTGTGACAAGCATTTATCAAATTGGTGACGTTGTCGGGGACTGAGGTGATACTATTACGTTAGTAATTTATCAATTTTTGTTCAGTTTTTAATTTTTATATTTCCGCTCAAGTGTATGCGATCCCGTACTCAATTAAACTGTGCACACAGCTAGTCATTTAGAGTCAGTTAATAGTGTCTCTTATGCACGCGGAAGAGGTTACCAAGCGCGCGAGACCTGCCTGATTTTCTGTCGGACATGTCATATTGCTTGTTCGACTCAACTAACATTTAGACTAGCTTGTGCTGAGTCTACAAATCTTAACTTTGTAGATAATCCATTTGCATTCTATGAGGATCCAGAAGTTCTGATTCGATAAAAGAATCAAGCAACAAGAAAAGCCGTGATGGCAACACCACCACCACAACTGCAACCAAGAAGAAGGATGTTGTGGGAGCTCACTGCAACAACATTTCATGATCAACCGATGTGCATATAGACCACAGATGATGAAGACATAAAAATTAGTGGTGATTCCATTAACTCCCTAAATTTTAAAGGACACCACGAGATTATGTCCAATATCATTGTGAGAAACAGCATGGTTTGTACCATGATGAAACCAGTAGAGCTAACCTCGACCAATATAGATTATTGGCTTTTCCCTTTTCATTTATGGATTATGCTAAGGAATGACTATTGTATTTACCTACAGAAACAATCAATACCTAGAATCAGAAACAAGATGCTTTTCTTGTAAAATATTTTCCTACAGCTAATGCATCTCAAATTCGAATTGGGATATGCGAGATTAAATAATAGTTAAATGAAACATGCAGCCTTTGAATACTATGAGAATTTTAGGAGACTGACCACAAAGTGTCAAAATCATGGATATTTGGATCAGAATCTGATTAAGTTCTGCGGTAAGAAAATGCAGCCACAAGAAGTGAAGATGTTGAATATATTAGCTGGTGGGAGCATTCCAAACAAGTATCTAGAGGAGGTATGGACAATCATTAAGAAGATGGCTGAGAAAGTCTGCTTATACACAAGACCTCGTGGGCTTAAAGTCGCAGCCTTAGATGCAGTAATACCAGCACAGATGCCACCACTCACAACACCATCCTCAGAATATTTAAACATAAAAACCATGATGCATGAATTTCTACATACCATGAAGGTCGCACCTATATAATGCGAGGTATGTATGCCCTTAAAACATAATACTTATGCATGTCCTTCATGGCAGGATCATGCAGGCCAGAGAGAGGACCTGATGGAAATAAGAGGGTATCTCCCAGGATAGTAATAAACTAACACACTCCCATCCATGACTTTAAAATCATTCTAACATGAGCTACGAGAACAATAGCTACCAAAAAGGACTAAGACCATACATTCTCAAATACCAACCACAAACAACCAGAAGTGGAATAGAATCACGAGTTGAGAAACTGGAAGAATACATCAAGTAGCATGAGAAAAAGATGGATCCAAACTTGCCAACAAATTTGTTTAAGGTGTGCTTGACATTTTCCAAGTTAAAAAAATTTAGATCTTTTGCATGATTTTTGAACAGAAATCAATTTGAAATTGTCAAACTTTACATCTTAACAAGTTACACATGTTCCAAGGCCCTTTTCAATGGTTTTGGAAATAAAGTTGGTTTGAAATCTTGAATACCCACTTCGAAACTTATTTGAGGTGTGAAAATATTAACTAGATATTTTACAACTCAAACAAGTTTCAAGGGTCTTTTTCATAGTTTTGAAATCAATGTTGGTTCGAAATCATGAAATCCAAATTTGAAACTTGTTTGAGGTGTGAAAATGTCAAATTTGGCATTGTAACAAGTTAAACAAGTTTCGAAGGCATTTTTTCATAGTTTTGTAACCAAAATTAGTTTGAAATCATGAAATCCTACTTCAACACTTGTTTCAGGAGTGAAAATGCAAAACTTGGTGATTTAACAAGTTTCAAGGACATTTTTCATGATTTTGAAACTGAAGTGGGTTCAAAATTATGAAATCTCACTTCGAAACTTTCTTGAGGTGTGAAATGCCAAACTTGGCAATTTAATAAGCTAAACCAGTTTTAATGGATTTTTTATTGTTTGGTAACCGAGTTTGGTTCAAAATTATGAAATTACGCTTTGAAATGTGAAAGGCCAAACTTGGTATTTTAACAAGTTTTTTTTTTGCAAAAGGGGTGCTTTGCATTGAAGAGGAGAATTTACAAGAGATGTAAAAGGAACTCAAACAAAAGGGATATCACGAAAACAAGAGAATGGCTTAGACAAGCAAATGCTCTAGATGAAGTTTCCTAGCCCATCCTGAGTTAAAACTAGAAGACTTGATGGAGACAATGGAGCTGATTTTCAGAATTGCATCCCATTTTGTGGCCTGAAGGATCTTTGTTCTGTTGAAAGGAATTGAGCTGAAGACTTGTTGATTTCTGGCTTTCCAGACATTATAAGAACAGGCCGCAAGATAACAGAAACTGATACTTTTAAGCTCATCTGAAGCAAACCTGTAAGCCTGACACCAAGAGATTAGAAGATCCCAGGAGGTAAAACTGACTTGAGCTGGAAATGAACACAAAAGTAAAGCTTCTGAAATCAGGCCTTAAACAAGTTTTAAGGGCCTTTTTCATGAGTTTGGAGCCAAAGTTAGTTTGGAACTATGAAATCCCACTTTGAAACTTATTTGATGTTTGAAAATGGCAAACTTGATATTTAAACAATTTGACAAGTTTTAAAGGCCTTTTCATGGGGCTGAATAGAAATTGGTTTGATATCATGAAATCCCACTTTGAAACTTATTTTAGGTGTGAAAAATGCTAAACTTGACATTTTAACAAGTTAAACAAGTTTCAAGGGACTTTTTCATTATTTGGAACCAACTTTGGCGAGAAAACATGGAAATAGCCTAAAGTTCTAAACATAAGTTTTAAACCTAAGTTCTAAGTCTTACCTGTAAACCTAATGTAGAAACCAAAGTTTAGAAGCTCAAACTCCTTACTAAGCATGTGCGTAAGTATACTTGCCAAGTAGCGGTCTGCCTTAGGCTCGACGATGCCCTTGTTCTTTTGCTTTCTTTCCTTCATGGCCTTGTTGACATCGGATGGGTTCGAATCCTATCTAAGCCTGATACGCAATATTCCCCATAAAATGTTGAGGAGTATGACGAGTTTTAATCCAATGACCTCCCTTGTTGACATAGGAGGCTTGGTTATGTTGTGTTGCACAAAGAGTGAAGACTAGTTTATAAAGTTATTTTTCAAACACTAATCTAAGTAGCATTAAGATTTCTCTCTTTGGCAAGTCTTTGGATGTGTTCCCAAGTGTCTGCTCTACATCCTGTAGAATTACTCTAGAGAATCATACTAATCTTGATATGGAGATCAGAAATATGATCTTGAGTCAAAATTTGGAATGATTCTGCACACTAACTTTGTTGGCACTTTTGGAACAATATGTCAAGAATTAAACTGTGACTCTTCTTAGAAAAGTGTAGATCCTTGTTTCCACTTTTTGTAGCTATTTGAATCATCAAACTAGACATCTAGTGTGAAAGTTATGGCCCTCTAAAGTTACTCAGTTCTGCTGATCTTATTTTAGAAAATATTAGCGCATCTCGCACCATTAGTGTGCTCGACCGTGCGCGTGGCCTCTACCTAGCCAGCGTTCTTTGCTTCTTTCTTATATGTCAGTCTTTTTATCTAAAAACTCCCTTGTTAGCACGTTTTCGCATTAAGGCTTAAAATCAATCTGAAATATGAAAACTAATTAAAATCATTAAATAACACTCTCAAATGGTCAAGAATGAGGTCACTTAAGTATAAACTAGAAAGAATAATTTAATCTCATCAATCTTCCAACACATTGGCACCCAATTGAGTGGCCTGAAAGACTCACAGAGGTGTTCTGCTTCTTAACATATATACGGGTTAACTATGAAAGGCTCGAAATGTCTTTTATTATTGCACTTATTTTTTAACATATGCATGAACCTAGGGATTTAAATACGATGATGAATGTGTCGACAAATATTTCAGAAAGGTTAAATTAATATCAAACTACATGAATAACTTATCTCTTGAATCGATTTATATATCTTTACTGATCTAGACAACCTAACATTGCCTCCTCCATGAGATAAATCCCTAAATCCTCCATGGAGTGAATAAACTATGAGAGAATTGAGTTTTCAACATAAAAAGGAGTACGGATAATGTTTGTAGTTAGTTTTAACAGACGCTTGACATGGAGGGCATGAGCACATACATCTCTGTAAACGTTAACAACTTTGATAGTAACTTCCATACTTGTGTAGTAAGGAAACAACGGGATGCAATCGGCGATATTTGTTCCATGAATACTTGGCAGTCATGACTCTTCATGTTGATAAACTTGTGATTATCAATATCAAAATAAATGACCATTTGAAACCAAAACCAACAAGAAATCTCAAATATTTTACTCATTGACAAACTTTCATAGCTTGCATCATCTAGAACATACTTTACTTTCAACAAACCTAAGTTTTTATCTCCCATATTAGATGACTCTAGTGATTCTCCATTATAAATTGCTACAATGTTCCATCGTGAATCGAGATTGTCCTTGAAATGCTTTGAAACCTTCATAATCGTGTTAAATAAACTATCCAAGAAAATTTTTTATCAGTACGAATATAAATTATAACAGAATTGATTGTGTTGCAAGGCATCGCAAAATATACTTTTTGTGCAGTTCTAAAGATAGTCATGCTCGGTCAATTTTCCTATCAAAGAGACCTTCATGATCCTAATAAAAAACTTATTTCCTCATTTAGAATTTCTCTCAAAACATTCTCACATGGGTTCGTCCTTCCTCCACAACATATTTTTAGAGTGAGACCTTATTCTGCATGTAAAGATGGCTCTATAATAAAAACTTTCAACAATAGTCAAACCAAACTGTTTTTTGTCATCATAAATATAACCCCAAGTATATTTTAACACATATATATGGTGCTTGCAAGTTTTTCTAGGATATGTCATCCTGAAAACATGATATAAAAAGAAAATTTATTCACCATTCACATCAATGCAACATGCATTTAGAAGTTCTTGCTTTTTGACACGCTAAATTTGGGAATTCTGGCTTTCCAAATAACTTCAGCTCATTAATCGAGGTCTACTGGCACACTTCAATTTTTTTCTGGACCACGCAAACTCTTTTAGAAATAATTAAACTTGTTTCATGCATAACCACTGGGTAGATTATATATATTAACAATCATTACCCAATAACATTACGACCTTCTACCATTCTTTGAGTAAGGCCAGGAATCATCAGTGCACAGACCAAGTCTCAAATTTTAAGAATTTTCAGAGAGTCTACAGTATTTAATATAAAACCTACTATGCCTTGGTGTTAGACGACTGAGTTATAATACGAGAATTGATATTTTTACACCTTTTTGCCACCTCATTTTCCTTTTGATTTAAGGACATTAGAATAATCTACTGATACGTGAAATTAAAGGCTATAAGAATATACTTTTACACATCATATCTTTACTTATTTATAATACGACATGCAGCTTTAACCTTCGACCACCTCCTTTTTCTCATAAATTTTATGAGGAAAGGTGTTATTCGCCAACAGTAGAATGGAACAAATGACATGTATCAACATAGGTGCTTCTGGCTTGATAGATGTTGTCTTTTATAATCCTCATGTTGATCAATATATCCGTGTGAGAAGAAGTATTTCTAAGAAACAAAGAATTGGTCATGAATGATTTAGTCTCTACCAGTCGCACTAGGAGTAGTAAACGGATAAGACGAAGCCAAATTTTCCAAATAAGTAAAAAATGATTGACAGAACTACAGGAATAAGGTTCTTGGATCGATACATGTGATGTAATACTAGTCGATCTCAACCCCAGTAGAAATTTAGACCTCTTTAAACTGCATACACTACGTGAAGATGGGTCTAAGACGGCGTTTATTTTAGTCTTATACGGCGTTTGTAAAACGCCGTTTAAGAAACCGCCGTATAAGCTCAAAGGTTCCAAACGCCGAATATAATTAGACATTATACGGCGTTTTTAACTACTAAACGCCGTTTCCATTTTTAGTTATATACGGCGTTTTGGGGTACAAAACGCCGTTAAAGTATACTCCCTCCGTCCTCTAATACATGTCGTTTACGGTTAATTTGAGTAGATTAAGATGAAGTTAATGCTAGCGGTTGAACAAATTTAATAGGTAGGTAGGTGGTTAACATTTATTTGAAAAAGTTCGTGCAAAAAGTAAAATTGGTAGATGATTATTGGTGAGGAATGTATTCTTTATTGATTATGATAATGAAGTGATTAATGTTTGACATTTTAAGGTAGTTGTTGATATTAAATACGCATTGAAAATTGGTAAGTGACAAGTAAAAGTGGACAAAAAAATTCGGTTAAGTGACATGTAAAAGAGGACAGAGGGAGTATGGGTTTAGACGGCGTTTTGCACTCAAAAAACGCCGTATAAATTCTGTGTAATTATTACGGCGTTTTCTACCAAGAAACGCCGTCCTATTGGTATAGTATATACGGCGTTTGTAATGACAAAACGCCGTCTTAACTTTATACGGCGTTTTTTATCATTAAACGCCGAATATAGTCTAAACAAAAACGTCGTAGTTCTGTTCTTTAAACTATATACGGCGGTTATACCCTTAAACGCCGTATATAGTTTAAACGCCGTATAAGAGCTGCTTTCAAAACGCCGTATTTAAACAATAATGTAGTAGTGATATTACTTCTTTTCATGGGTAGTTCAATTGTAATAGTTGTTCATAAACCATATTCTCATTACATGATCTTTTAAAGTTTCTATCAACTTCCATTTTTTTTATTCTTACATTTT
>NQLW01000091.1:253550-266271 GCA_002312845.1 Kalanchoe fedtschenkoi | reverse complement strand
CACCATGCTACTCAAACCCAAAAACCTGAGAGAATATTCCTCACATGTGCGCTAGCGGGTTGCTTGCCATATTTCTTGTGGATTCATGTCGATTGCCTACTGAGATTCCAACATGCAAATGATAAGGTTTTGTTCTCGAGTTTGGGAAGAATTGGAGAGAAAGGATTTGAAAAAAAATGAGAGGAAAGGAAAGAAAACAAAGTGAGAGGAAAATAAAAATATAAATGTGTGTTTCCGAATTGTGAAAGGATTTGGAGGGATAAGAGAAGAAAATAATAAATTGATCAAAATACCCTTATGTGATAATTTTCATATCGTCAAACAAAACTTAAACGAAGGACAAATGGTCATTTTATAAACTCACACCCTTTCCCCTCCAAATCTGTCCGATTGGGGTGGAAAGCAAATGGGGGTATCAAGCCCTCCAAATCCCTCCAAATCCATCCTCCCAAAATTCAGGAACAGTCTCGTTTTAATTTTTTCCATCCCTTTGACTTAGGAACAATACCTAAACGATAACGAAAAGAATTCAAAATGTGCCCACCTGCCACGTTGTTTGGCAACATTTCAGCATCCGGCCAGTAAAGAGAAAGGGAGGCGTCAAAGAGGTCCAAAAGTTGGCCAATATTAGGGTGCTTGAAAAGGAGACGCTCCACATTACCTTCAAAATGATATTGGGTGACAGTTCAAAATGTTGCGTAAATTCCGTTTTACCATTGCCTAAATTTAGACAACGAATTTTACCTGCCGCATCGGCGCTTATTCCTTAAGGCAACCATTTTTTTATCTATGGCAATAATCTGTTTGCCACGGCCAGGATGAAAGCTAAGGCGTCAATTTTGTTTGGACATCAATTTTGAACCGTTGCCTTTTAGGAGGTGTGCAGCTTTGGACTTCTTTTATATAGAGAGAGAGGGAAACATTCTAAATGAGTTATCGAACTGTCACTACATACGGTCTGAACTATCAAAATTGACAAATACGGTGCAATTTTTTTTGTTTTAGGCTATTTTAAAATGTCTGATTTGTTTGACTCATTAAATACAATTGATTTTATTAAATTTGTACAGTAATAGAGTCAGTTTAGCATGAAATATGTAAATTTCTTTGTGTAATAAAATGATATCATTTAATTTGATGACCAAACAAGCGTACTCTTAGTGAATAGATCTAGTAGCTCAGCAATGCAATTGTAATTTTTTTTAAAAAAAACTAGTCTAAATTTTTTTTGCTTACATTCTTTTAAAAAATTTTAAATAATTGTAACCGTAAATTAAAAAATAGCGATAATGTAGAGGCTCTTTTAGTCCAAAAATATATATAAACACATCGGTTCAATTTAAACTTGTTGCTGGACCGAGGCCGTAACTTTTATTGAATTGCAGAGAATTAGGAGAAAAGCTGATAGTCAGTGTCCCGCTATTGGGCTTTGAGGAGCCCAACAAATGCAGCAAACATGAACGCTAACGAATATTTTCAATATCTTCTTTTACATGTCACTCAATTAAATATTTTGTTCACTTTTACTTATCATTTAATAATTTTTAATACGTATTTAATATCAACAACTATCTTAAAACGTCAAACATTAATCATTTCTTAATCATAATCAATAAAAAAATTATTCATCACCAGTAATGATCTACCAATTTTACTTTTTGCATGAATTTTTTTAAAAAAAAATATCAACCACTCACTCATTAAATTTGTTTAACCACTAGCATTTACTTCACTTTAATCTACTCAAATTAATTTTAAACAACATGTATTAAATGACGGAGGGAGTACTACAGTATCATATTCCAACAACTATTTGTAAATAATATGTTGAACTGAAAATTAAAAACAAATAGGTAAAGCAATTGATAAGTGATGTATGGAAGTAGAAGCACTCAAAACGAATGGTTTGGGCTCAGAAAGGGCCCTTCAACTGTCGGTCATATAGGGTAGGGTAGGGTAGTTGGTCTACCATTTTTTTTTTTTTTTGTAAGTTAGGAATCGCACATTCCTCTATTTTGATATTGAAATCAAACTCGCTGCGTAGCAGCTCATGTACATTTCCAACATATCTTTCTTAATGCAGCATCATCAAGACTTGACCTCATAATTTAAATATTATTAAACAACACAACAAACCACTGTAGCATCTTGCTGGTTTCAATTCACGATACTCATACCCAACCTAACTATTAAAACGAGTAGTTTCAGCTCAAATCCCTATTTTATGAATATTAATATGTGTTTTCAACATTTTATTACCATTGGAAATGTTAAGAAATATCATTTCTGGCGAATTTCTTTCCTATGTATACTAAAATATTTAAATGTATTTTGTGTTTTATTATTTTAATAAAATAGGGAAATATCAATAACTACAAAATAAGTAAAATAACAAATACGAGTTTAAATTATTTTTTTTAAATAGGTAATATTTTTCGTATTTATTTCACGTATTTACAGTGACTAAGCTCTCAATTTTTACTAACGAAAAATAAACATAAAAGACATTTGAGTTTTTAAATTTGCACATAAAAAAAATTATCTATTCTCTTTTCCTTTATTTTCTCTACCATTAGATTTTCTTTCATTTTTTATGATATTGTTGGTTGGAATTTTGAGAATAGTGGTAGTTGTAAATTTTTATTGTTGTATAGCTTAAAAAAAATCCTATATTTAATTTCAAATTCATGTAACGAATTTCATATTTATTATATGTCCTTTTTTTCTGAAAATTTGCTTTCTTTTATTATATTTTATTTTTTGAAAAATTGCCGCCTGTTATTATATGCACTTATGTCTGAAAGCTACTTATTTGTTGATTACTTATTAATATCTATTTTAGTAAATTGTAAACCCACAATGCTTACGTTTGACGTCATTATTTCTGCAAATGTATCGGGAGAAACACTATTTGTAAAATCAAAGAATATTTTGACAAAATAAACAAGATAAATAAAATATATATTTTTTTAATGATGAAGACAATAACAAATTTAATTGACATGCCTTCGTACTTTGATTTTAAACAAATATTTTGGAGGCCAACACATCAATTAAGGTTATTTTTAAGCCACACGATCAATAACAATCAACATTTTTTTCCATTGAAACAATATTTTTGGAGAGGTTTCTAAGTTATTTTATCTGATTTTTTGAGAAAAAATTTATTTTATCTAGATTCATGCAATCAAAACACAAAGGACACTAAAAATTTTCATAAAAGAATACAAGGAAGAAAATAAAAAGACACAAATATGAAATTTGAATCTCCCAAAAGCTTGACCATCCAAACTCCAATCTATTAAACAATAAATACGTTTTTATGTTGCAGTAACTCACGATGAAGATGTTCTGCTTGGGATGATATTGACAGGATTGGAATTCAATTATTCCAAAAAAGCATATTTCCTCAACTTTATAAGAGTATCTCCAACCGAGTTTCGAGAAGGAAGTTTATATCAGATGATAAAGTTTATATGGTCTGAAATTTTAATGTATAAATTTGGTTTATACTTTTCCTGACATGATATGATATCTCGCAGACAGTGCGCTTCATGAAAAAAAAAATTGTCTTATACTGTGAAAAATATTTTAGATGACGCTTATAATTTTAAAACATCGTCTGTACATTTAGGATTTTTAATATTAATTGGTGTGAGCTTTCTACAACGTTTTAAAGTTATAAGTGTCGTTTAAAGTTATATTTAAATATTTAAATTTATTAGATTGGGCTTCCTACGGCATTTTAAAGTTATGAGCCCCGTCTAAAATTTTATTTAAATATTTGGACTGAATTTTTTACGGCGCTTTAAAATTATAAGTGTCATCTAAAGTTATACTGAAAATTTTTAATCATATATTTTTTTATAAATGTCAAAAAATTAATATAAACAAATAATCACAACATAATGAAATATTTAGTAAATTGGTAACCAATTTAATATGAAAAATATAAAAAATATAATATAACACGTGAGCCCATGTGTAAAATTGTAAAGATGGTTTATTCAATGTGAATGAAAGGATTATGAAAAAATTTATGACGATTGTGATGTGGCATGACATAAATCTCACGTAGAGTGCACAAATTTATTATTCAAATTTATTGGTTGGAGTTGTCCCAATACATGTGATTTTGAGTTTGTTTAATGATAATTAAATTCATTCTTGTGACATATTTGATTAATATTAAAATAATGTGTAGCAATATGTTCATATCAAATATTATCTCAAGAATAATAATTTTAATCATCTTCAATATTGTTTTTGTGAATAATAAATCATTTTAGAAATTACAATTTTATTACTTTTATGGAAAAGAATTTCACGTGAGATGCGCATAATATTAATATAATTGGACAGTAATATAATTGAGGGGATGGCTTTTTTTTTTTACTTTTTAATTTGTAGATAATTACTACTCTCTCCGTCTTCTATTACATGTCGTTTAAGGTTAATTTGAGTAGATTAAGGTGAAGTTAATGCTAGTGGTTGGACAAATTTAATGAGTAGGTGGTTGATGTTTATTTGAAAAAATTCATGCAAAAAGTAAAATTGGTAGATGATTGCTGGTGAAGAATGTATTTTTATTGATTATGATGATAAAGTGATTAATGTTTAACATTTTAAGGTAGTTGTTGATATTAAATACGCATTGAAAATTGTTAAGTGACAAGTAAAAGTGGACAAAAAAATTCGATTAAGTGACATGTAAAAGAGGACAGAGGGAGTATCTTCTAATGTATCCCTTATATAAAAGGAAATAAGATCATTTTTAAAAAATTACTTTTTTTTCTTTTTTTTTCACATTTGTATTTATAACACCTCCACCCTACATCGAACTCCGTTGCTATCTGACATTTCCCGATGATTACAACGATCAAGGAATTCATTCATATCCGACAAAGGGTTCTGAGTATAGCCTCGAGCCTGCATTTCGAGTTCTAACCAGTGTTTTAAAAATCTCCGTTCCGAACTGTTTAATCGTCGATTAATCGCTAGGCGGTGTTGAAACGTTCCGCTTAGTCGATTAATTGTTCAAGACTTAATTTTTTATGAAAATAATAGTTTTTAAACATATATATTTATAATTAATTATTAAATTTATAATTGATATATATAACTCCGATTAATTGTCTGATTAATCGCTATGTGTTGTACTCACCGCCTAACGCTTTTTAGAACACTGGTTTTAATATATTCGGATGGTCTTGACTCGCCTATCCTCCGGCAGGAGACTAGTACCCGGTTAGTTTTGACTCGCCTCTCCGCCCGCTAGAAGATCTTTACATGACATCTGAGAAATTTTATAGGTCCAAAATTAATAATTATTATAATTGTGATCTCTGTGTACTTTGCTCAAGAATGTAGAGTAAAAAAATCAATATATTCACACGAATGAAATTCTATGACAATTCAAAGTTGATTTTCACTTTATCTCATTTTCGCAATTTTTTTCTACTCATATATCTTATGGATCGGAAAAGCTCTCTTGACTTGATGCATATATGACTTTATGTCAAATCTACTATTTGAGCATATGATTCATCTAATTTTTCAATTGGATATCCACACAATTGTTTTTAGCTCCAATAGAAATTTCATACCTCTGATGCGGTACAATCTATATATATATATGGTTGAATTATCAATGTTAAAAATATTGAATATAGCCACTGAGCTAACATCAACTTTCTTTTGTAGCGTTCCAAGACAGGGACGGATTCAGAAAAAATATTTAGAGTGGTCAGTTATCAAAAAATATTATGTTGATATATATATATTGTATATTTTTAATTTGAGAGGAGTCATTTTGATTTTCAAAAATTAAATATGACTGTTTTTTTAACTTCATAATATAAATAATAAATAAAAATAAAGAAAATTGTGTTTTTGACCGGGGTCAAATGATCCATACCCTTAAGATAGATCCGCCACTGCTCCAAGGGCCGCTCAGGTTGACAACCACACGGTAAATGTTTTAATCATGCACAAAACAGTGATACATAATAGATATTTGCACTATCTGAATGTAATGACAGAATAACATCTGGAAGAGAAATGATCGAAAGTTTTTAATAATATTCCGCAAATTGTAGAGCTAACGTGTGAAATCTTCGGCAAATTAGCAATAAATTGTCTAAATTTTAATATTTAATAATATTTCGCAAATTGCTGGAAGATGGCCGGTCCGGAACTACGGACTCTTTCATGGCCAGTTTTTTCCATTTTTTGGGTGACTTTTTTTTTGGAATTTATAAATTAAATTTTCTATTTAGTTTTGGCCGAAATTTCTCCGCAAAGACTTTACATTTTACAGCCGATTTGTGGCTGTTTTCTGACCATTCCGATTGTCAGATTTTATAGAAACAGAGTTATTCATATTATTTAATATTAATAAAAATTTAAAAATTATTGATATGGCCAGAAATTATTCGCAACCTGATCGAAATATATAAATCATTGAAAGGCAGTAAACTGGCTAAAAAAAGCTCACCGGATATGGCTCGATGCCGAAAAAGCACCACAATCTGACCGAAAAGATTCAGTAAATGCAATCAGACCTTTAGTCGGAGATTTTCATAAAACAACTTTGAACTGCAATCTGGTTGCGAATTTCATGTAGAGTTTTACCGAAAACTTGTCAGAACATAACCACAATCGCCAATCGAAGGTTTATTTTCAGCAATCAGTCTATCATAAAAATTTTGGCTCCAACCAATTTTTGAATAAATTTTTGAGTGAAAAATCCTTTTTGCAGTGGTATAACTCTAATTTAACATATCTAATCAACTAGTTATTCTTTTTGCCAATAACTCACAAAAGAAAACATGTTATTTATCTAACTGGATTAAGATGGAAAGAATAAAAGGACGATTATTAAAAATGGCTCATAATCTTGATATCTAAAACTAGTTAGTGCTTTTTAAAATTATGATATAATGACTCGGTTTCATTTAAAAGTAACTTGTGCAAAATTATTAATTTTGGAGTGAAAAAAACAATATAACCATTTTACACATTAACCTAAATTTTTTTTTTACACCTTTTACTGTTTCCAAAAAAGAAAAATGCATTGCTTCCAGGGGACCCACTGTAAGAAACGTGTAGCACGTGCATCGAACAGCTGAAAGTAAAACTCTCCAAAGACATGTTTTGACATGGGTCCCCACACACTAAAATTAAAAGCACCGTCCACTGATATCAAAATGTCTTCGACAGATAAATTTCAAATATCAAAAGAAATGATGGAATAAAAGTTGTGTAGAATAAAATTGACCATGAAAAATAAATAACTAAATATATAAGAAATTTAAATAATTTTGAAAATTATAATATATGTGTATTGAAAATACCCCCTAAATAGATAACTGTCGGTCGTCTTAAATGACTTCGAATGGCATTAGATCATCTTGAGTCTCATCTAGAATTTGTTTGTCAAAATTGTTTAAATTAGCTCATCTGAAGTTTGTCCGTCAAAAATACATCGATAATGTGTATTGAAATTAGCTCATATGGAGTTCTGAACTATCATTGATTATGAACTATCTGAACAATCAAAAATAGTGTAAAAATTAAATTTAAATTAATTTTATAAAATAAAATCTACCGTTGCATGCACTCATAAAATAATATTGTAACTCATGCATTAAAACTGCATCATTTTATCATTTACTAAGTGTTATTATTGTTTGTTTACATAACAAAAACAACGTACGAAAAGACTTTTCATACTGAACAAATCTTAATCATCAATAAATTCTATAAATTCAATCTACATAATAAGTCAAACTCAAGATAATCTTAAATATCATATTCAATTATTCATGAAGTAATTTTTTACAAATTTCTTGACAATTTTGATAGTTCACATTAAAAATGAGGAAATAGAAATAACTCAATGGATCTTGGCGACACTGAAAAATAGCTTGAAGTTTTTCATATTTGTAATTTACATGGATCTTAATTAATTAATATGTTTAGTTCAATTCATCTCATCTATATTGCCATTTCATTCTAGGGGTTTTATCTAATTCAACATTCAGTTTTAATCTTTTATGAACAAGAAATTTAATTAACTTCTGCTTAATACGAATAAAAATAACACAAATTAATTTAACTTGATTCGAAAAGCATACGAATAAGGGTGTGTTCCTTATGGCTTTGATGAGTGATATTTTGATTTTTAGTGCAATCATTTTTGTGCATTTTATTTAATATTTTGACTCTTTTAAAAAAATGAGTGCGAGAAAAGTGTGTAAAAAATTGGAAGGAAATTCATTTAGTAAAATTTGAGAGAAAAAATAGTTGAACAATTAGAAGAAAAGTTTCATCAGATTACAAATTATTTTGACATTTATTTCTATTTCCATTTTCAAATAAAATAAAGAAGAAATTCAATGTCTAAACAAATTCATTTTTTATTTCTCTTTCTCTATTATTTTTCTTAAACCAAATACAATCTTAATCTTAAAAATAATTAAAATTCAAGTGACGCACAAGAAGAACCTAAAGTGTTGTTATTATTTATTCAAGACAGTCTTTTTTCAAATTTTTTATTTATTTTCTACCCACCACACATTCTAATTATATTTTATATTTTATTTAAACAAAACTGCACTTCAAAACACCAGTTAATATAAAAAAAATTGCAGTCTCTAATCGGTATTTGACAACATATCCAAGTTACTGCTGATTGGGACGATTTGGTGATGAAATTTACTTAAAACTGTAAATTGAAATTAACGATTTATTTTAAAAACCGCATAACAAAAAATAACGGTTTTGATGTGAAAGCAAACTGTGGCTTGCTTCATAAAATTACCAATTTCAAACTGGTGGTTTCAGAAAAGACAAAACATAATAAACAAAACAATAGTTTAAAAATGGTGATTTCTTGAAGTAAACCGCAATTTTGTTTACGGTTTTTACATTTATCAAAATTGATGTTTTTTTATACGGGTTTTAAAAAAAATAATCAGTTTCAATTTGTTGTTTGAGTAAACTCTGTCCAACCGGTCGCAATCTGGACACACTGTCAAACACCGATTTGAAATTATAATTTTCTCTATCAAGTTTGTTGTTTGAAAGTGTGATTTTATTCGGATAAAACAAAAAGTAAAATCAGATTAAAAATAAAAAAAGACTATTTTAAGAGAGAGAAAATCGAAGTGTAGTAGTGGCTCAACTTTAATGGGGGACGTCTCTCAAATCGAAAGGGTGAGCAAAGGCGTGTTTGGATTGAAAAGCTGAGACTATCAATCCAAATCATTCATTTAATTGTAGTGCAGATCGATAAACGGTGTACACACAAACACACGTGTGGGTCCAGTGTTATATTTTGTCGTGCGGACGAATCTTCGTACTGTCGAGCTAATAACTGTTGTGTCCAAAACCCGCGCTTTCAACCACGTGGTACAAATTATATCTTGATGGCCATATTCACCTTATTCTTGAGATGGTGGATGGTGACAATTGACATTATCATATTTTATTATTTCATCAAAATATTAACATTGTGTTTTAATGATTCGTGAATTCTTAGGTACTCCTGAAACACATATTCCTAGAGACAACATCGTATGGTAACCAGTGTTCTAAAAGGCGCTAGGCGGTCCTAGGCGGTTGGCTTGGGGCCTAGGGACTAATCGACTAGGCGGAGATTAGGCGGAAGGATTAATCGGATGATTAGGCGGAGTTATATATATTAATAATATATTTAATAATTAATTATAAAATTATACCTATAAAATTTAATTTTATTTTAAAAATAAAATATATAAAATAATTAGGCACTAGGCGGCTAGGCGGGGCGTTTTTGAACCGCCCAGAGATTAGGCGGGGCCGCCTAGGTGGCTAGGCGGCCGCCTTTTAGAACAATGATGGTAACAAATGACATTATCATACTTTATTATTTAATCAAAATATTAATATTGTGCTTGAATGATTCACGAATTCTAGGGTACACCGGGAGCACATGTTCCTCCTGGAGACAATGTCATTTTGTATTAATTCAAAACGATGTCATCTTAAATTCCATTACACTCCACCCATAGAAATAGTAAATAATTTAAAAATAATTTGAGAAATTGTATAAAAATCATAAAAAAAATTTAAAAATTTAAAAAATATACTAGTTTGACATACACATATTCATCACCTGCTTACATATATTCAATTTGTATACACATATTCACACTTGTATACATATATTCATTCACTTGCATACATATATTCATCACTTTCATAGACCTACCCATCACTTGCATGCATATATTCATCACTTTCATACGCATATACATCCATACATAACTATTTTAATAAATATAAATTAAAAATATTTGAACTATAAGTTTTCATTACTTAAATGTTTATCAAAACAGAATTTTAAAAAAAATCTGATTTTTCTATAATTTTTCAGATTATTTTTAAATTATTAACTATTTAATTGGATTGTGTATAATGTGTATAAAATGACGTCGTTTTGAATTGAGGTAAAACGACATCGTCACCGAGAGCAGGTGCTTTCGGTGTACCCAAGAAATATTACAATAATTCATGGACGCCATTTTACTTTGTTTTAGTTTATTAAATCTATTTATATTTAATATCAATAATAAAATTCTAAAAGAATGAAAAAATTATTTTAAAAGAAAATTTAAAATAAAAACACGAATTTCACAAACTTATAATTTTATATTCATTAAAATAGTTATGTTCATATGATGAGCATATTATCAAATCTTATAACTATAACAGCTTATCTGATGAACAAAAATTATCAAATTTTATAACATGAAAACTCATTAGATGAACATAGCAGCTCATCTAATGAACGTCACATTTCATTTGCTGATAATAGCAGCTCATCTGATGAACATATTATCAAATGTAACGAACATAATAGCTCATCTGATGAATAAATTATCAAATATGATGAACATATTAGCTAATCTAATGAATATATAGAAGAAAAAATATCAAAGAAAGCAAATGATGCTCATCTAATGAAAATATCGGCAGATATGATAAACATATCAACTCATCTGATGAACATATTATCAAATCTGATGAACATTGTTGCTCATCTGCGAAAAGAACTAGTCATCTAATTAACATATGAGAATAAATATCAAAGAAAAAAAAATGAAGCTCATCTAATGAACATATCAGCTCATCTAATTAACTTATCATTTGATGAACATATTATCAAATTTGATTTGTATATCAGATCATCTAATAAATATATTATCAAATCTGATTAACATAACAGCTCATCTGATGAACATATAATCAAATCTGATTTACATAGCAACACTCATCTAATTAATGAAAATCATAACTAATGAACATGAAAGAATAAATATAAAAAACAAAGATAGCTCATTTGATGAACATAACAACTCATCTGATGAACATATTATCAAATGTAATGAACATGCAACTCATCTGATGAACATATATTTAAATGTAATGAACATGCAACTCATCTTATGAACATATATTCAAATCCGATAAACATATTACAAAATCTGATGAACATAGTAGCTCATCTGACGAAAATAATAATCATTAAATGGACATGGAAGAATAAATATATAAAAATAAAGAAAGCTCATATGATAAACATATCATCTGATAAACATACTATCAAATATGATGAATATAGCAGGTCATCGGATTAAAGTAACAGCTCATCTGTTGAACATATGATTTGATGAACATTGCAGCTCCTCTGATGAGCATAACAACTCATCTAATGACATATTATCAGTCTGATGAACATAACAGCTCATATGATGAAAACAACAACTCATTTAATGAACATAGCAGAATAAACATCAAAGAAAATAAAGAAAGCTCATCCAATGAACATATCAACTCATCTGATTAACATATCATCTTATTAACATATTATCAAATCTGATGAATATAACAGCTCATCTGATAACTATATTATCAAATATGATTAACATAGCAGCTCATCTTATGAACATTGCAGCTCATTTGATTAACATATTATCAAATCTGATGAACATAACAATTCATATGATGAACATATTCTCAAATTTGATGAACATAACTGTTCATCTAATGAACATATTTTCAAAACCGATAAGCAAAATAGCTCATCTAGGAATGTGCAAAGTCTATATTCATCTGTTAAATCATGAGATGAATAAAGCTTCTGTGTGATGAACATAACTCATATTTGATGAATATAGTTATTCATCTAATGAATACAATATACAACTTATGAACTTGAATATGCATCTAATGAACATATCGATTTTAATAAATATGAAAATAAAATTTATTTATTTTATTTTTATTTAAATTTTTTGAATAAAAATATATTTTTTGATTTTCCCCCTAAACTTTTCATATTTTACTATCCATACTGGGTTGGGCTGAGATTATTATGCTTAACGCAACAAAAAAACGACATCATTTTTAACCAAAAGCATCCATCTAGAAGAGAATCTTCGATGCTAACCAAAAATTTGAGGCGTGAACCAATATGTGGCATTTTCAGTAGAAAAGGCTTGGCCACCAACTTGTTCCCATTCCAAAAGGTACAACACTACTAAATTACTAAAATAAATTGAACGCAACTAAAAATTATTGCTTAGGGATTATTCTTTTAATATGTATAACAAAGACATTGTTTAACCACATGGAACTAATTGTCACGACCCGAAAAATGCGGATCGCGATGGCG